>FIZR01011498.1:0-16656 GCA_900060175.1 Ferrisia virgata
GGGGAGGTGGTATCAACAAAATTCATTTTGGAGTGGTAGAAGATCATGCTGTTTGGAAAATAACAGTTTTTCAAACTTTGGGCCTCAAAAAACACCAGTTTAAAAGAAGTGTCGATGTTCTGAGTAGAATATAAGTAATCTGCATGAAATTTTAATACTATTTGACGTCTCACTTGCAATTTTGCAACAATGTCACATCGAGAGACCACGGCTCCACAAAAATCATTTAGAAGGGGGAAATGGAATAGCAGAATTTTTGAGGACTTTGGATACTCACAATAACGCACCTTTACGAGTACGATCAGCCAAAAAACCTTCCCTAACCATTTTGTCCGGCGTTACCTTTTTTTTCACGTTTTTCTATTGCTTCAATATTGGCGGGGGGGGGGGGGTCTTTAGAAATATTTTCAAGCACAAGAACCACTTCTCATCCCAACCCTTCCACCTCTCATGCCTCAATTTTCAATAACCTGCATTTATTATAAGTAGTTGTTCGTCAGCTTGGTGAATTTTCCAAAAAAATTAAGAACTAAAACAACAGATGCAAGGAGGGTGCTCATAAATATCCACTTTATATAATAATTTGACATGAATTTTGAATTTTCGATTTTCTTTCAAGTTATAACCTTCTGGCACTTGGGGATTTATAAAAAAAAAAATTACGCTTCGAAAATTTGAATAAAATGAATGTGATGAAAAGTGTGTAGATAGTGATAATTTCACCCATTGAATGTGAATTTGTGGATAGTTTATAGGAGTGGTTCTTATGTCAATCTGCAGATAGGGTCGAATCACTCATCTTGAACTTTGGTATGGCGAGGAGGGGTTGCCAAGGGGTAGGGGGATTACGGTGGTCATGTCAGATGTAAAATTTTATTCTGAATACTTTTTGAAATTACCAGTCTTGTGTTATATTTGATTTTTTTTTTTTTTAAATAAACTAGAATAACTTTATTTTGAGCATTTCTATAAATATATTTTTGAGATTTGGGACGGAAAGGTTGCTCCAAATGCAATTTTTGTAATGACTAAAAATATAAAGAATCCTTTAAGAAGTAACTTTTACTTGAAAATTTTTTTTGCATAACCAATAGAAGAGGAAATGCGTGCATTTCTAAAAAAGGGGGGAAGGGTTGGAAAAAATGGCACCCAAAACTTATTTTTATCTAGATACATTCTAGACTAAGAATCATTCGTCACATTGGTTTTTACACTTGGTGCAAGTGGAAGCCTTTTTTTTTTTTGCAGTAATTCGACTATACTAGAAAGTGGTATCTCGTAAGGCTACATTCAACGGCGACTTCCAAGGCGAGAGGAGATTTTGCGAACAATTTCAACCAGTCGAGCACATTTTTGGTGAGAAAATGTTCCATTTATTTTGATTCGTTCTGCTCCAAAAAATTTGAACTCTCGGATCAAGTGCGAACCTTCACCCAAGGCAATGAAACATATATACAACGATCGCCTACTCGCCCCATTCATAATTCTTTGCTCCACGCGACGTCTCCTTGACGACCTCCCATAAGAATATTCGCAATACACGTAGCATGCTCCATTTCAAATGATTTATTTGGTTTGCCATTTTAAGCCTTCTCCCACATATATGTACTTAATACTTATTTCATATATATATATATATATATATATATATATATAAGTTAATATAATAAAAATATACGCCTAAGATATTCCATTGCGACTAATTTATTTAAAAATTGTAAATTAAAAAGAACGGACGTTAAAATCTGCACCTTTTTTTTAATTAAGCTCATGCAGCACGGTATTCATCCTTGACCATACTCGCGTCGGCTGTGTCAGTTAACCAATACATTGGTCACGCTTTGGCCCATTTCACCGCACACGAACGCTTCCACTAACTACGCGAAATACCGTTTTAAATATGTATAATCTAAAATACGGTAGAATACAAGCTGTGAGATTTTTTAAATACGTAATTAGAAAGTAATTCATAAACTAAGTACATAGCGTTGTTGTATGCATTTGCACCTAAAATGGCAAAGACGCGGTATGATCATTACACAGTTTTACCTATGTACTTAGGATGTAATGTCTTCCGTTGCGTTAATGAACGGTGCAAAAAGAAAAAAAAAAAAAAAGAAAAAAATTTTATTACTTTAATTGACAATATTTTAAGCTTTATAATAGCACGCCATATAAACTCGTTCAACTTTTAATCGCCTTAAAGAAAAAAAAATCATTATAATCATTAGACGAATTGATTCTTTTTTCAATATGATGGCCGAAAAAAAAAATACCTACTCCTAAATATTTATGCAATCGTTTTTCGACACTGATAACTTTTCAAAGTTCTCATTCGGCTACATCGCATTGTCGGTATCACTTATAAGCTGCCACATCATTTATCAAGTGATCTGTTAAAATTGTTAATTAACTAGAATATTAACCGCATGTTCAATTGCACTGACACGTTGGCCACTAAATTGCGGTGCTCGGTACTCGCGATTTGAGCAATCGTGTTTTATTTTATTTAATACATATACTCTCTACATAGTACACATACGCGATGCGGTCTAACAAAACAGAATAATACTTCACGCACGCGGTAAAAGTAATGTAGGAGTGATTTGGGGTACTCGAGTTACATAATCATTTCAAACATAGTTTACTCCTGTACTTTATACCGCATAAATAATGTATTCGACCGCTTTAAAAAGAATTATAATTAACGAGCGTAAAAGTTATAACAATTAATTCTGTCTAATATCGCTCAATCTGAGTATTATTACTGAATATAAAAATTATGTCAATTTAAATGGCACATTCACACAATACACGATTAGGAGTTAGATACATACATATATACGTTGAAAAAAAAAAAGAAAATTTAACCATCATTGTACTAAAAAAAAAAAGACGCTTTATTTCATTGACACACGCTACTAGCTAATTAGCTCCCATTAATCATCTTACTAGGTCGATTTTAAGCCTACTACCAAATGTATTGAGGTATTCAAATTCATGTGTAATGCTACACCCAACGTCCAACACTTGAAATTGACCGATAACAATTCTTCGTGGTGGTATTTTAATACTTATAACTTTTTATCCGGTCCAGTTCTTTTTGGTTTAGTTTGCATTTCCTAGTACCTAAAAATCACGTATATTAAACCAACTGGAAAGCAACGGACACCCTACGAATACAATGTTAACAGGAGAACATCGTATATTGTAAAATACACTAGCGTAATATTTTCAGTCAGGCGAAAAAAAATTCTCGACGAGGCGATATCTTCGTGTTTTTCAAGTGAAAAGTGAAAATCTTGAAACATGATATTTCAAGAGAAAAGTTATTCAATTTGCACATATAATTAAATCCCGCTGCGTTGATTCGACTTCCCCCTGTCATTATTTAACTTTTTTAAAATAAATTTCATTTCTTCGATAATTTTGCGTTTTGCTAAAGTAGTATTTAGAATTTATAAAAATCTCTTTCTTACTACATCATAATTTGTAAGAAAAAAAAAATAACTAGAGGAGAAATCAGTCGGTTTTGTGTTTGTTTTAGTGGCGTGGCTTAACCACAGATGGAGTTGAGCTTGGTTTAAAAAAATACTGTTTTTCTAGGGTTAAATTCACAGAAATAGATTGAACAGTAGCTACATTATTAGGGGCTTTTTAGGTTTAAACCCGATCAAAATTCACGGAAAGCGAAAATTTCGTAAATAAATACGTACTATAGAATATGTATTTCAATATTACAGAATTTCCCTAAAATCCATGCTAGTTTTCCCAGCTTTTGGAAAGCAAAGGGATACAAATTTTGGTTATTTGGCAATTACTTCCCAAATAACGAACTTATGGAAACATTTTTTCAACAAAAGTCGTAGAATATCAAAAGACAAATATTTTTACTTCTTTGAATTTTTCCACCTAAAGGTCGTGCAGAGGAGCTAGGGCATCCAGAAAAAAATCACTTGAAAATCTTCAATTGACAAAAGTAATTCTCAAAAATCTACCTAATTCACTTTTGAGAACATTTTTCTAATGTAGAACTTTCCTCTTGTTATCCTCTTTTCTCAAAATGAGGGGATGAGTGCGTCGTTCAAAAAATTGTAACTACCTCAAAAAGCAAATTAGTTCTGCTAAAAAATTCAAAAAAATTGCTAAAAGACAAATATTTCCGTTTTTTTAATTTTTTCCTAAATGGTTCTGCCGGGGGGAGGGGTGGGAGGGAGCTAAGATGAAAAGAAAGTGCTATTTGGAAATTCCTCTTGGAATAGATAATTTACGTCTAACGCCAGTCAGGTATAAAATTCAGCGAGGCAAAAATTTAATGAGGGTAATACAGGGGTTTTTGTGATCGTGGAATTCAATTCCGATAGCCTTTTGAGCGTTGACCTCAAATCGGGCTTCCAAACGGGAGGCTCAAAATTCAAAACGTGCCAAATTTTGGATATTGGTATCGATTTACGTAGCTCTAAAATAGTCTCAAACCATAATAGTTTCAAGATCCCAAAACAGTACATTTAAAAGCCCATACAACAAATTCGATACCCATTTAAGTACATTTTACAGAATTTTAAAATTTGAACACCAAGTTTTGGAGCTAAGTTTGGATCCGAAAGCTGAAAATCTTCATTCAACTGCATTTTAGACATCGCAAACTGACGCCGAAGTCCAAAATTTGGTAACTTTTGAATTTTGGACCTCCCCTTCAGAAGCGTAATTTGGGTCCTACGCTCGAATGTTTGTCAAAATGGAATTTCATGGCCACAAAAACTTCTGTATTAAACTCACTCAATTTTTGGTTCGTTGAATTTTATACCGAACTCGCATAGGCTTAAATTATTCATTTCAAGAGGAATTTCTAAGTGTTACTTTTTTCTCTGTTCACCGCAGCTTCGTCCCATGACCACGTAGGAAAAGATTTTCAAAACGAAAATGTTGGTTTTTTAACGTTCTACAACATTAGTCTGAATCCAGTTTTCAAATATCTTTGGCATAACGGACTTACCTGTTGAGAGAGTTACAACTTTTTGATCGATGGCCACAGCCCACCCTCCTCTTTTAAGAAAACGGGACGATCTTACATTTTTCTCATTTTACAAAACAATGGGAAATACTACGCAAGAAAAATACTCCTATCAATGAATCAGGCAGATTTTTAAGAATTATTTGTGTCAAATGGAGGGTTTCAAGAATGATTTCTTTTGGACGCTCTAGCTACTCTCCATAAACCTCCTGTACAAAAAAAAAGGTCAAAGAAGTAAAAATGCTTGTTTTTTAATTTTTTTCAACTTTGGTTTTTTGTAAAAGCGTTATTTGAAAAGTTATTGTCAAAAATCAAAATTTGCACCCCCTCAAATTTCTTGAAATTCTATAAAAAAGAATAAATATGTTCAAATAAAATTAAAAATTCATTTGACTCTTGTTTAGATGGGTCAACGTGCTGACTTTTGAGAGAATTGCATAATGTTTTACTTTTCATCAATATTTGATTCGAAAGTCCTGATCTACAGTTGAACAAAGCTCAATGGCAGAATATAATCGCTTACGTAAAAAGTTACTGAATTTTGGAAAATTTATAAAAAATACATCTGATAAGTCTAAACGTGGTCAAAAATGTATTTTTTGAACTGCTAAACAGATTTTGATCGTAGCCATTCACTCTGTAATATCTCTCATTTTCCAAAAAAAAGATTAACCTATTAAAAATATCAGAAATTCATTAGTGAAAATTTTACCTTCGTCCAAATTCGTAAATTACGAGTTTAAATGAAGAGTAGGGAATTTCTAAGCACGCGATTATTTCGGTATCATTTTTCGACAGTCAAAATTTTTATTACAGTTTTTTTTAGGTAGATACAAGATTTTCTTTGCTAAAGTTATAAGCATTTAATAATCCAAAATTTTCTGCATCGAGCTACGTAAAAAAATTTAATTTGTGAGCACCGAACAGTAAACACTTATGCGTGAAAAAGTATGCGAAATTCCCCTCCCAATCAATTAACTTTTGTAACGGATGTTAGAATAAATAAAAAAAAAATCCATGAGAAAATAACAAGAAACATACAATCACGTTACACAATAAACATCCATATAACACATTCAGTCTTTTTTATTTATTTATTTTTTTTATTAACACCATACCATATACTTACTTCCTATTAATAAGTTTGACAATAAAAACAATATAATGAAATGTTTTCTGGCAATTCTACTTCATTTCCAATACACAAGTATGATTGGTTCGTAACCTACGTACAAATTTTTGCTATTTCACGTCATTATCTTTAAAACAATCGCAGGCTGTTGAGTACTTTCTTTTTAATTTTTACATAATATCGAATTATTTTTAGTCTTTATTTTTTTTTCCCACTTTAAATTTATTTTAGTTATATTCGAAACTAAACGAAATTATTTTCGCTGATAGCAAGCTAAGCATAGCGATTTGCAATAAACATTTTTACAAAGGGTCTGTTTTTTGCACTGGTGAAAGATAATTTTTAAGCGTATCAGCGATTTTTTTATTTCGTCGCTGGAATATGGGGCAATAAAAAATGTACTTTGAGGGAAGTTTTCACGTTAATTTTTTTCCTTCAGAGTTTTTGACCGGCTTCTTTCAAACTTGATATGAAATTGGAAATACCTAGGGGGAATGTTGGGTGAATTTTTTTCAAATTTTTTAAACCCTATATGGCTTTGAAATGGATTTTGATACTTTTGAGGATGCTTGTAAGACTCTTCTTTTATGCTATCAACTCGAAAAAAATTTCTCGAGTTATTAAAAATATTTTATACTTCCTGGAATTTTTCAAAATTTTTTGGAGTAGTGATCTCCTTTATAGCTCCCAAAAACCAGTTTTTTCCTTCGTTGAACGTTACTTTCTAATAAAATAAAACGGTTTTATTCTGCAAAGTGAAAAATACTACTAATAACATGAGAAATTTTTTCGAGTTGTCAATTTGAAAAAAGGGGACTCTACGAGCTTCTACAAAGTTTTTCAAGTCCATTTCAAGGTCATATTTAGGGTCTATAAAATTTAAGGAAAATTCACAACATTCCTCCAATGTACCACCACTTTCATACCAATTTTGAAAAAAATTGTCTGAAAACTCGTGGGAAAAAATCAACGTACAGAATCCCTTCAAAGTATGTTTTCCATTAGTCTATCCCACAATGAGGAGAAAATGAACCGCGAATGCTCTTCATTTTTTATTAGTGCCTAAAAAGCTTTTTAAAAAATTTAAAATTTTGAGACTCAAGAGCTAATTGCTGCTCTTAACCTATTACAGCGTTTATTCGAATTTTGATGTTTAATTTTACAGCTTTTTTCGAAACTTATGTACAAATTATACTAAGAATACCTGACTATATCCATTCCCATTCTTTACATCAGGTATTCATCTAAACGAGCCACCGGAGCAAACGTTCATATTGTAGTCAATCTAATCTATTTCGCGTTCATATGAATTATTTGATTCAGTTAAAAGTCGTCAATTCCCCAGCATACTTCGAAGAATTTAATTTACGTTCGATTTTAGACCATATGATACACTTTTATAAATTTCATACATGTAAAATGGCTTGAAGAGGTATAACTAAACAAAATGATGTAGATTTATATAGGCTTGGCGGCCTATTCATATTTCTCTTTAGTACTCGCAATTTATTCTAACAACCCTGAAAATACATATTTATTTTATCAAGATCGTTGTATAGATCGAAGAGCCATACTTATTCATTTCCACCGCACCAATATGAAATTTTTTCAACAAGGACATATGCGTGTAGTGTGCGTAAAATTTTACAATAAAAAAATACGCCATTTTTCAGTTTTTCCGGTTCACCGGCATGAAACTTTCATCATTCTATGTGCAACAGAAATTATATCGATTATACGATTATGGGAGCGATTATAAATCTTCATAGATTCAACCTGTTTCGACTTTAATTACGCTATTAATCATAGATCAAGTAGCCATTGGTATAAATGTATTAAGAATCGCGCGCTGTCACCTATAATCTACTTCCTGAATCCTTGGGCTTTCGATCTAACAACTGCACTAGTTTCGTATTCATATAGTTTTCGTTACATAAGCATGTAAATTTTTTTGGTATACTATAGTAATATAGTACGACAACGATGAATTAGCTCCATATACTTGTACACATTCTCGATAGAAAGTAAACACACTCATTGTTAACTCGATTATAGAAATTCTGTCTTTGTCGGCTTCATATTTACGATTTATGGTAAACATCGGTTCTCCGGTTTCAAGTGAATCGAATTTTTGTCGAGTAGAAACCAGATTGTAAAAAGTAAATAACGGTTTGTTGCAAAACTGCATTTTTCATTAATTTCTTTTTCAGTACACGGTAGGCTACACGCTCATAAAATTTCCATGCAACTGAAGTGTTGATCGACTGATCGACGAATCAATTACTTCAGTAATTACGCGGTTTTACATCTGTCTATATATGAGTACACTCTGTACAGTGTACAACCAAATTTGGCAGCGCAAACCTTCGGGATAGGAATAATAAATCGTTAAGTAACGTGTTGCTGGTGGTCCTTTGACACGCGTTATGTTACATATCTATATATATACACACACACACACACACACACACACACACACACACATACGAGTATAACTATCTACGAGATGTAGTATCTAGCCATCTGCTCATTGTATAGCTGTAGGATGTGTTTCAAGTCCAAATCTATATAAGCATTTTGTCACTGTTTGCCAACACTTAATTTATTTCTAATTAAACGGGCATTATGCGACCATATTCTACCTTAAAAGTATCACATTCAAAGTCATTTCAAACCAGCCGAAGCGTGCCATCGGCAAAATCGAATTTTTTTCAAAGCAGACGTTATTTTTATTACAACCTGTTTTCTTCCTGTTCTCTTACTGGTGCGGTCATCATCATAAAAATTCGGTAACGTTTGATAAAATAAAAATTGTTTGATATTTTCCCCGAAATTTCATGCATTGTTTATACCAGGTATCAGTCTTATAATTTTTCGAATCATTACCCCTCCAAAAATGATGCATCACCCTGGTCACCGTGCTACAAAGTTGCGATTTGACCAATGTAGCAGCATTTGATCCTGAAACTAGGATCATTTTCAAAAAAAAAAAAAAGAACGTAATGTATCTTCATTTACATCCCATTAAAAGTAGTGTAGGTCCCTGGGTGTACAAAATTTCATAAGATGTATTTTTAGCTTAAAAGTCAGCCGACTCTATGTGGTCAAAATCCGACGCAAGTATGCTTTCCTTACTAAACAATACATACTATTATATGTACTTTAGATCATTTAATTCAAGAATCAGTATCTCGGACACTACCACTCCTGAAACCTACGAATTCACAAATTTCAAACGTACCTAAACTTTGAACCAAACCACCATCAGTTCTATTTAACTAATTCATCGCACAAAGCCAAACATAATGAAAAAATTATCAAGCATGGTAAATTACTAAAAATCTCGAGAAGCGAGTAAAAAAAATAAATACCAAGTCAAGAACGTAAGGAAGGTAATCTTCTTGAAGGGGGGGGGGGGTGAAACTAAGGAATTTGCCTAGTAGAAGCTACATAGTGATCTGGCTTATGAAAAGAGGACTTACGCGTCAAAACTCAGTTTTCCACTTTCTAGCAAATTTTAATAGAGTTTGAGATGTTCTTTTAGACCTTGAAAATCGGAAGTTCGTAACTTTATCAGAAGTATTCTAAAAATCAAGAAAAAGATGAGTGAAATTACAAAAACAATTTGATTTTGAAGGCTCCAAATCCGGGGGAGGGGAGGGTAGTGCTAAAATTGAGAAAGAAAATTATGAAAAATTATTTTTTTTTTTTCAAATCATATTATAGACCCAAATAAGAAATTTGAACCCATTTCGTCACATAGAGAGGCGGTTATGCCCTAAAAACCAAATTTTTGGAATTATTAAACATCTGAAACCCGATCAAAATTGTAAAAAACGATTTTTGATACGTAAGCCCTCTTTTCATAAACCAGGTCACATAATTTCTACCGATTTTTTTTTTTTTGCAAAATGAAATACAGCATTCCTATGGTACAAAAAGTATTGTTTTTTGGCACGAAAATTAACAAAATAAAAAAAGCAAAATTTAGAAAAACTTAGATTATTTATATCACTACAGATTCATTTTTAGTTTATTCATGCTGCTAAGTTCATGTAGTTGGCGTAATTTTTCTCTTTTTTCCCCCAACTTTTGCGGCTACGTGGGGAGGGAGTGTTTCGCCTCCTTGCTCCTCTGCCTCATCCAACGCGACATCTCTGTATCACGTAAACCTGCTCAAAGATGGTAAAACATGATTTTCCTAATTTCTTTTTCTTAGCATAGAGTGAGCGAGCTGTGTTTTCTCTTTGGAAAAAAAAAAAACAAAAAAATTTGGCTAAAAATTAAATTGCATAGGGAAGAAAAGATCAATTTTCCAATTTTAATACGCTATTCTACAACTCATTTGTTAGAATAAGCCCCGGGGCATAGGCGAAGACAGGACAAAAATTTTCTAAAAAAAAGGTCACCAAGTCTTGGTATTGGCATGCTTAGTTTGGCTCGAGCAAAACGAAAGTGAAAAAAAAAAGTGTAAAATGAAGTGTAAAAGGTTGAAAAAATTGCATTAAATGGTATTTTTAACCTTCAAAATCTAACATTTCGTACTTATTGAATTTTCTCAAAAACTTTGAAGAAGGAGGGACTAGTTCAACATTTGGGAGACTTCAGCCCCCAGCCCCGCATCACCGCCAATGTTTTGTAGCTTTCTGTTGGTTAAAAGTGCCTCAAGATACCCCAGCGAGGGACTGTTAGACCGTTAACTTTATAACGGATTTTTAATCACTGAAATTTCTCGAACAATAAAACATAGCTATTCGCGAGTGAAACTCATCCTTTAAAATTATACACATGTTCACGAGGAGCATTTGATCAAGGTTTTCTATTCCTATTTTTCGCAATCATAAAGCCATTGATAAGTAAAAAATAAATAAATAAAAAATAGAACTAATTGTGCGAGAATATGGTTTCCGTAAGTATTGAATAATTTGCCAAAGGCATCGACACGTTTAATTTCGCCACGATTATAATAAATGATAATTTGTAATTTAACATCATGATCAATTTGAAAATATTACAATATATCGCACACACACGAAGTAACATTACTTATCATATCAGTTAATTTCTGATTCAATCGTGGTTGAGTTGCGACTTGCGCACGCCACAGCAGAAATTATTTGAGATCTCGTTCACCTGGTTGCTTCCGACATGTAATTATTCAGATTAATTCGATGATTTACAATAATTAAATTTTAACCATTGTTATAAAGCACGGAAACTGGGTCATTTAGTAAAAAGAAAAAAAAAGTGATAAACGATAATTTGTAATACACGCATAACCAACGATACATTCGTTTATTGTCACATTGCAAAAAAAAAAATGTCATTAAAACGTGTAGAGTTTTTTTTTTCATTCGCGTATAAAAGGGAATTTTTGAACAAAACACAACAGGTACGTTTAGACGATTGTTAAGTTACATAAAACATCTTTCTTACTAGTAACTTTTCGTTTTCCTTATACGCTATAAATGGACCCCTTAAATATTCATTTGTTATACAAGAAACCTTATACATATATAGGGTTGTAAATACGTATCGGTGAGTCTATACATAAGTAAGTACCATTAAGAAATTTATAGATCAGCCAGTTGAATTGATTTGCTAAAAAGAAGCAGTGCATCGATATTATGACGAATAACGCATTAAAGATTCATACATATGAGACCGGTTTATACGTATACTTTATAGTGGTAGACTTACATATATATTCGATGAATAATATGAAAGTGAATTTTTATCATTCGATACGAACGAACATAAAAATCATAAAAAAAAATACTCGGTTTAGCTGATATATCGATTTCAAATGGTTTTCGTTCGCTTTCTTACTCTTACTCTTCGAATAGTGTACCCCTGTTGATTGTAACATATGCCACACTCTTTCGATGCTTAAAGAGATTGATAAGTTTATGACCTATAACAACACTATTTAGAGAATAGTAGTCTGGCAACATGACAAATGGCGATTATAGTGTTATGTTAAAACGTGGCTTCGTCTGAAACATATAGTCTACGCCAAACCACGCATCGCCCAACTCCCACACTTTATATCTAACGCGACACGTGGTTTCTGTCGATGTCGATGTCGATGTCGTGTCGTGGTGCCCCTCGCAGGCAACAAGTTGTTGCTTATTGCTCATCGCTAATACATCGTCAATACTATTACAAGTTCGACGAACCAAGGAAGCTATTCGTAATATTTATACCGAATTTTTATACGTCAAGATTGTAATTCGATGATCAAATGTGTTTTGAAGCCTACGTTGAAAGTTTTCATCAATCGGAATAAGACATGAGATGTACCTTTAACCATTGGCTTTAGGCTAATAATTAAACGACAAATATTGACAATTCATTTGAGAATTCAATGATTGAAATTTTTTTAGCTTAGGCCTATGGACTTATAAAGGTAATTGTTTACGTTTTCAACATTTTTCCACAATAAAATGAAAACGCATTTATCTTTAGCCTTATTTTCCATATAATATTGTCAATAAAAACCAGGCTTTTAAGGTCTATTGACCTACGACGGATGAGGGAGGATTATCAACAAAGCCACCTTTTTTGCTCGCGTCAAATATTTATTTTTACCTTCTGCCGTCCCCCTCCCCATCCCCCTGAAATTTAAAATCATTTGCTCAGCTCGATAGCGACCAAAATCAATCAAATTTGGGAAATCAGCTACGATTGGCGGGTCATTTGATATTCTAAAGTGAAGATGACCTCGGGTCAAAATTCAATTATGCTCAAATTTGGAGGAGGAGGTGCTGAGGGGCCAAAAACACAACCATTGTTCTTTTTCAAAACAACTGACAGAGAATGCAAAACTTTATAATATATCCAAAAATTAGCCTTCTAGGTCAATTAGGAGGGAAGATATGACGGGTTTTTCCCTTTTTGACCATGAAAAAGTGCTGTCCCTCCACTATCTCCCCTAAATTGAGCCAGGAAGGTAAAATTTGTAATGTAGACTTGTAAGGGTCATAGATGTGCCTTTTGAGGGTCTTCACTTTTCAGCCTCATTCCACCTTCTCATAGTCCTAAAAATGTAGTTTTTTTTTCGATTTTCCTCATTTTTTGAGTTTGTTCCTCGCATAACTCCCCTCCAAAAAATTGAGGTAGGAATTCGAAATTCGGTATGCAGATTTAGTAATGGTTTTAGATATGTATGGGGGTGGGGGGTTTGACTATTTAGCCTCATCGCACTACTTCACAACCTTAAAAAGTTTTTTTTTTTTCATTTTTTTTGTATTTTTTGAGTTTGTTTCTTGTATATTACACCCGTCTCCTCTTTAGACCAGGTAATTGGAATTTTGCATGTAAACTTAGTAGAGGTTTTAAATGTACCTTTGACGGTGTCAACTTTTTAGCGCTATTGAACCCCCCCCCTCAATGATTTACTGCGATGCTTTTTGCCCTGATTTTCTATGCCATATTGTCAATGAAAACCAGGCTATTACAGTAGATCGATCTGCGGCGGGTGAGGAGGGAATATCAACATAATCCGTTTTGGGGCTCTAAAAGATCATTACAACCATTGTTGGCCGTATCAGATATTTATTTTTTTCCCCGCAGGCTGAAATAATTTACTTAGCTCGATACAGACCAAAATCACTCCAGTTCGGCGGTACATTAGATGTATACAAGTGGGAACGATCTAGGGTCAAAATTCAGTAATACCCAAATTTGAGGGGAGAAGGTGCTCAGGGGCAAAAATCGAAAAAATTATTCCTTTTTAAATTTTTGTTGAATCCAACATGGCCATGATAATGAACACATAATTAATTTACGATTATGAAAACCTGACCACATTACTAGGAGCATGCGTGCTGCGTAGGTACTAACATAAGTGCAAGTATCATCGAGGTTATACATCTACAGCGATGTGAAGAAAGAATAATAATAAAAAACTTCTCACAATTCTCACCACCGAATAAGTACATTAACATTCATTTTCACTAGCATCTTGAATGGCTTTGGATACATTCTAGGTTACACTGACATCATAATATTTAATAGTTCTGCCATCACAATAAGGATGACATAAACTCGAGATGACGAAATTTATTTTAATACTATAATGATCCTCTCTTGACTTTTCAAAAAGAAAAAAAAAACGAGCATATTTTTACAAATATAATACCTAAATGAGATATTTTACCTAAGGCAATTGAACCATCAAAATATAATGCAACACCTATAGAGAAATAAACTGCACAGCTTTATAGTGACCAATTTAGCACATGTGTAATAAATCTTATATGCGGTTTAGCTTTTTAAAATAGTCGAACCTAACCTATATAACTAGTTTATAAAAGAAAAATATACACCTAGACGTTATGAAAAATTACATATTTTGCCAACGTATCATCTTCGACTCGATACAGGATAATATATTTATAGATAAATTTGGTAATTTTGTACCTACATTCCCGAACAGATTAGAAGAACACCAGTAGTATTAGCCATTTTTTATTTATGTGATTTAAAAATTTTTTTTATGAAATAATCGCTACAAAATTTGCATAAATATCTGCTAGTTAGTCGAACATTAAAAGTTTAAAATTGACGATTGATCAATTTAAAATCAAAATTTAACAAAACGAGTCATTTTTTGCACAGTGCACACGCGTTTTTAATTTACATTCTATGAATATTTATAGCTTAATTTTTTTCACCTAAATAAAAGGGCGTGCTCATCATCGATTAACATATTATTATGACGTCTAGTATTTCCGTCAAGTTTTTTCATTAGCCCCGAAATAAAAATTTAATAATAAAATGACCACAAGATGCAGTTATCATATTATCAATACATATGCAATTATATAACCGGTAAAAGTAAACAAGTCAAATTAAAATTCGCTTCTTATTTTGTTTATGTGACGAGTATTAAGTACTTGAAAAAATATGCCACCAATCGTCACCATTCGACTAATAGTAATAAGATGCATATAAAATTATATAATTAAAGTAGTCTCCCGCATGGTGTAAAATTTTGATAGAAATAACCCACAGAAGTCATATAAGGTGAGAAACGGAGAAGATTAGAATAATAATTCACTTGTCCTTTGTTATCAATTAACGTTTCAAGTCAAAGGGTATACTATACGCTAACTTCATCGTTGTTTTAGAAACGTCTATAAATCTCCTAATTCATTTTAATTGTCGGTATAGTCGATTTAAAAGATTATTATTTTTACTTAAATCCGACTGTTTAAACGAAGCTTATATAACAATGCATAAGAATTACTGTAAGCTGCATGCGTGTGGGTTAAATGACGGTGCAACAACGACGTGATTATTTGTTGATAGATGGCATATCTTTCATATGTATCTATTTGAATCATTATTACCACACGCCGCATATGTGTAGAAAAATTAATCCAGTGTTGCTTTCCTACTTGAATGATATCTCCAGAATAACTGACAACAACAAGTCAACGACCTAATACGCAACATAAAAAAATGCCATCGTTATTGAGAAACTGTAAACCAGAAAATATATATACCAGCAAAATCACTTTTACTTCGAAACAAACATAATTTCTATTTCTGCAGATGTAACTAAGCTCATTAACGTTTATTATTAAACAAAATAGGATGCGAATAGCTAATCGTAAGTAATACGCAGTAACGTACGTACAATATACATACGTATTATACACATCATAAATGCTGCAAAATATTCCGCCATATGTACATGAAAATTTGTTCATTTAGGTCTAAAAATAAGATCACCAAAATTTGAGTTCAAACAAATAATATTAAACGGTGCCCCAAGGGCTTCCTTGTTATAATAGACTTTGACGTAGGATACAATGGTAAAAATGAGAAAATTCAATTCTGGTGAAATTTATCGTTCGGACCATAGAACCTGAATGTATGTTAGGGGAACTCAATGGAGGGGAAGAGGAGGGCAACTCCCTCGATATAAAATGAATATCACAGAAATTACCGTAATAGATTTCCTTCAAATGGTGCCCTTCGGGTTGAAATCGTACAAACCTATTTAAAGAGTATATTTAGAGACATCCAAAGAGTATTTAACGCAAAAGGTCCTTGAGAGGGGGGACGGAATTATATGACACATTAGCATTATTTGTGTATCGTTTATAGGATATTGCACCTCCCTCTTCTAATGGGCTACTTCAGGTCGAAATTCAATAGGATTACTTCAATTTGGTTAAACATTCGGTTTTATGGATACAAGCCATAAATTTTACCATAATTTGACTAAAATTGAATTTTTCTCATTTTAACCAAAATGCCTGACTTTGCATGACCTTTTAGTATGATTTTTTCGACATATTCAGTCCCCCCCCCCCATAATTTTTTACTAAAAACTTCGAACGAACAGGCCCAACAGCAGGGTGTCTAATAAAATTTGTTAACCAGAATGCCTGACTTTGCATGACCTTTTAGTATGATTTTTTTGACATATTCAGTCCCCCCCCCCCAATAATTTTTTACTAAAAATTTTGAAAAATATAATTTTTTCAAAAAAAGA
>FIZR01011501.1:0-12372 GCA_900060175.1 Ferrisia virgata
CAAGATATGTAATTTTCTTTATAACAATAGAAAAAAAATAGAAATCTGAAAGGCGGAGGACGTTCTTATTAAAATTAAGAGCTCATACGTGGAAAGAATTTTTTTGAGGTGTCTACCAACCAGTTTTTCAGGGTACCAAGTGAAAAAAAAAGAATCGTTTTTTTTGACCCACCCTAGTGTACATCATAAAATCAAAAAAAAATTAAAAATATATTTTTACATTCACCCCCAAAAATTCATTACATGGCGGGGAAAATTTAAAGACTAAGAGTTGATATTTATTGAAGTATTACAAAAGCCAAGAGGAAAGAGAGTAGAAAAAGGCTTTTATCCTCGTCATCTTTTCCTACTCACACGTAAAAATTCATTTACTGTTTGAAACAACAGTATGTGATCAATTTTGACAGTCAAGACTCCGGAACACGCTAAAACGCAATTTTTTCAAAAAATTTCATTTTTTTCATTACTAAAAAAAAATTATCAAGCCACCTATACTTCTCCCTAGGACAGATGTACTTCCGTTATTGTTTGAAAATGATAGGTACGTAATTTCATAAACCTCATGAAACAGCTAAATAAATATGTACATTTTACATAATTTGAAAACGTTGCTGGGATGAAACTCCATCCATATGAATGCACAATAACACTCAGCAAGTCGTTTAAACAGCTATGACACCGAGTCGGTCAACCATTTGGGTATTATTTTTCTACGCATACTTAGCATTACAAGTTAGTAAACAGGTCTGTTCATTACACGTTATTTTTATTAATTAAAACTGGCATTTTTGCAATTTTTTTATTATTTCAGACACAAAACAATGCCAACTCGACAGAAGACTTGATCGACGAATATTACACAACTACGCCGACAATAACCGACAAATTCCTTCCAGAAGATGACAAAGATGCTGAAAAAATCATTCGTAGTAATAAGAAAGAAGAAGTTATTTCTAGTATTTTATTGTACAGAGATAAAGTTCGACGATATGCCATCAGTCAAAAGATTTTGGAAAAGATTATGATAGGTGGTAGCCGCAGCGAGGTAGGTTTTACATTGGATTGTTACTTGGTACCCACATTTAGTAAGAAAGTTCAACTTTTTTTTTAACCATGGAAGGGGTTTTAACGTTGAACTCCATCCACTCTTCCGTAAGGGCCCTATAAACGTGATAAAAAGTCAAACCGACACCTGAAAAAAATCTGGGCAATGGGATGAAACGTTTCAAAACATGGGAGAAAATTACGCATAATTTTCATTCATCCTGATTTTGAGTCAAATTTTTCATCGCCTCTTCTCTTATTCAGGAATTCTTGAAATGCATATATTTCGTTATTTTCTGTCCTTTTTTTGTTTCGTACCACCATTAAAGCAACACAACTCCAGTGTACAGAAAAATTTTCTTCACACAGGCTAGATGCATCAAAATATTGATTATCTCCGTACCTGTAATTCTACCCACATGTTTGCTAAAATAGATTTCTATTTACGATTTGAAAAAAAAAAATTTTAACAACCCATTTTAGTATGCACAGTGTATCCTTTTTCACCTGTGTAAATGAAACCAGCTAAAGGTGGCTTATGACTATTGCATTTTGTAATTTTATATACTATGCAGAGACGAGATCAAGAACGTTACTGGATTTTAGATGGGACCTACGCTCCTCAATATAATAAGACTTATTTGGATTTATGCTTCAGTTTGGTTAAAGATGAAAATGTCGTTTTAGCAGGTTATTTGTACAATTTCTTTTTCCGACAAGATCAACCATGGATAGTCATTGCCATGGTACTCACTAAAGAGATGCACAAAATGATTGAGAAATACGACATCAGTAAGTTGATTACAAACAGTAGTTTTAATAATTATGTATGTAATATAGGTTGTAAAAATTAAAAAAAAAAAAATGGAAAAAGTCTTTACTGAGCTGTTGTGAAATAAATATATGTGTACATTTACCACATCGCATTATATTAGCTATCTGCATGATTTACACTGCTCAATTTTTCATTAATTAATGATTTTTTCCTTTCTGAATAAACTGTAGTATACTACTGCAGTTCATTTAAAATTGGACGTAAATATCAAAAAACACCATTTGAAAATATGCTGAGAGTTTGGGTTCGAGTGAGTATCACCTCTTCCTTTAAGTATTTTCTTTTGAAGACATTTATCTACCTCAAGAACTTTTTTCAAAAATGATTTTCTGAATTTTTTTAAAGCACAATCGCGATCAACTTGAAAAAGAACCGATAACCAAAGACGCCATCACACTTAATGCAAAAGCCTTGAAAACAGGTAATTTTAACGAAGGTATCTACTTATAATATTTTCTTCTATATCAACATTTATATCATTGTATTAACATTTTAGAGTTGGATGATGGTGGATGGCATGAAAATCGCGATCAACTGGAATTAATCCTGATGAAAAAATCGATTGAATTCGCGCGGAAAGTAATAGAGGAATTTGAAGCAATGAATGGGAAAAAACCTATCGAAGAAACCATCAATGAAAATATTGATAAATGTAAACTAGATCGTGGACTTGCTGACGCGTATGCTTCTCTTGGTACTTGGCCTTTAATACTCTTTATTTCTATTAATAAAAAAAAGTCTTATTTTCTAAACATCATATTTTCATAGCTTGTTACATCAAGGATAAATACAAATATACAGCCGATCTCTTATTTAAACACAGTACAGGATCGAATCAGTGGGCTGCATGGTTCATGTGTATTGCTGTCATTCATCCTCAAGAATGGCCAAAAGTAAATGAAGCATTTAAGACGAACCATAAACAGGATTCGTTGAGTAAATTTATTTTAGTGAGTAGAAAATTTGAAGAGCTAACTCTGTAGTAATTTATATTATGTATTATCCGGATTGATAACTGTCGTGCCAAGATCAACCGTTAAATTAATTATTGTGTAGGGAAAAATTGTGCATGATAAGGTATTGGCCGAATCGATAGCACTTATAGTTGATCCAGATTTTAAACCAACAACTTTCAGTAAGGAACCGACTGAAGGTGATTCAGAAGCAGGAAAACCATCTGGATCTCCAGCTTAAACGTGATGTTACGTGAACGAATATATTTTATAAAATAGGCGCAAAATAAATATATAATGTACACGAGCATTGAGCATATCGTAACTTAAGCATCATTTATTTTTTCAAAATTTATGTACTTCATTTTTTTTAATCCGATATCTACCTTCGAAAAAGGTAATTTTATCAACTTGCTAAATTGACTAAAAAATGTGAAAATTTTCAAAAAATCTGAAAAAAAATTGAAAAATTGAAAATGTTCTCCAAAAATGTCATTATAACTGGTAATTACACCCAAAATGATTATTAACAACTAGTTTTCTTTATAATCGCTCTTTCAAGGAGTTTTAAACATGTCCGTTTTTGCGTTTTTTCATGATTTTCCAAAAAAACTATTGAAGTCATTTTTTTGCCCTCCTGAATTAAATGTAGAATTTCAGTTTTAGATGATTAGGCGGAATACTTCAATTATACGCAGCATAGTTAGTTTTTCAGGGACGGTCAAAAAAAGGTCATTTACCACCTCATTTGAAATAAAGAGTAAATTAATTAAAAATTGAAAAAACTGTCTTTTCAAAAAAAAATTTCATCAAGAGACATTTATTCAGGTTTTTTACACCCTAAAACGCAATTTTTTATTTTTTTGCTTATCTTTGAACCATGTATACTGTATTTTTGTACGCTGGAATACCAATTCAGAACCCCCAAAAAGGGTACAAGAGATGAAAACCAAACTTGAATGAATAAAATTAAATGTACTTCGTTCATTTTACAAAAAATTTACCGAGAAAAAATTCTTAATAATGTAAAAAAATAGTTTAAAAAGCATGAAACAGCCATTTTGTAAGCACCCCTGAGAAATCATCTGCGGGATAAAATGGAAATATTGCGTTTAATTACCTAAAATTAATGCACTACATTCATTTCATAAAATCTTGTTTCTCAAGAAAGAAAATTCCCTTCATAGTTGTCCACGAAATGAAGGAGAAAAAAAATGCAAAAAATTACCATTTTTAAAATACTACTGAAAAGAGAAGTAATGGTGAAAATCAGACGCCAATGTTAATTTCGAATTAAATACATTTAATGATTCCATTTCTGAGAAAAATTTCACAAATATTTTTTCAAATTTTTGAACATTTTTCAACTTATTCAGTCAGTTTTATTAGTTGAAAAAATTTAGCTGGAGAATTGTAATTTTCACATAATTTTGAGGCCATTTTGCAAATATTGTGACTATAATTCCACCGTTTGCAGATTTTCAATAAAATCAGAATTAGGCTCACTCTACGAAATACCTTACGTGAAAATTTTACATGAATGTCCCATTTTCACTGCTTTCGCTCGATTTTTAAGGTAGTTCTAAAATGAAACAAAATTTATACTTGGTTACTTATCACACAAATGAGAAAATTTTGAAAATTTGAGTCATCTAGCTATTGTTAAAAATAGCATTCAGATAGATGTAATCTGATCAAGTTAATAACAGTTTGGGATCAATTTTTGAACTCTCTCATTAGAGCGCTTAAATGCCCAATTCAGACACAAGAAACATTTTATATTCAAGTCACTAGTCAGCCAAGATGGAAATTTTTTTGAAGTAAAAGTTAGAAATTCATTTGAAGCCCAAAGGAACTGATTTTAAAATATTTTCAATTAACTCGTCTAAAAACTCATTACAATTTTAGTATGCTAAAAAAAACATTGATTGCACTTGGCGAAGATAGGCCCTAAGAATCTGAACCCTCCGCCTTCATTTTCTAAAAAAAAAAAAGTTATTTAATTAAAAAAAAAAGCAATATCTTAGCATTGATATTATGGTTATTGCTCGAGCGAAGCACATGCGAAAATTTGGGCAACACCAACCGTGTAAGGTTTGCTGAAAATATGCATAACAAGCGTGTTTTAGAATTGCAAAAATTACTGTTTTTAATTGCACAAACTATCACTCATCGAATCTTCTTGAAAACATTTAGGACGCTAGATCAACATTCAAAGAGGGGCTTAAACCCCTCCCCTCATGCTTCCTGTCTTCACCTATGACAATTGTATTCATGTACTGAGGCGCACTCACCATCCCAATAGTACTTGATTTTCAGTCGGCTTCAAAAGTGTGTAGAATGTGTACTTCATTCAGCGTTATTTATTACAGTATGAAAAACAAGTCAATAAACGTAATACTTACAAACAAACATGAGCAAGGCAAAAACACTCATTATTTATTGCATTTGAAAACATAGTATTATAGTTCTTAATACAATTCATCATAAATTTTCTACGCGACACATTCATATTCAGTACCATACATAAATTCATGCTAAAAAATTGATTGTGCGTGTAACTCAGTAGTGAATAAGCCTCGACAGGACACCTGTACAAGTACCTAAGAACTAATACTTCAAATTTGTTCCAAGATGATCGTCCACCCCCTGAAAAATCATTCAGTAACATCAAACACAGCAATATGATTAAAGTCAAAACAATACCTTTCAATGTAATGATTCATTATTCGCATAAAAAATTCGATTTTCAGTCTTTATAATAAATATCCTTTTCATTCAGTAATCCTCAATCATCGTAAAAAGGGTAATATGTATTTTATACCAAGTCAATAACGACAACAGTTTGAAAACAAATTATAGAGGCAACTACGATAATTACCAACATCTATTTGACAGTATCATACTGACCAATTATTTCGTATTTATTTATTCACAACTACGTTCAGCATGTTGTTTGAAAGCTTTCACAGATTGAATCATGTTATGGGTAGCATTATTTCAAATTTATGATGTATATCTTGATGGGGTAAATTCGAAGGCACGTATATCCTGAAATTTTACTTTAAAATTTACGATTTGAATCAGCTGTTTATTTGTACTTAATTGATAAATTTTAATCTAATTTTTGACTAGGGCCTATACCAAAATTCCTTTCCCACTCCGGACAGACACCAGTCAATAGCCAAATACCAAGTCTGTTGCCTACCTAGCCCAACTACTTCATTACCTTCCTTTGAGAATAAGCTTCTCCCGCAGATAGGTAATTTAGGTAACATACCTTAGAATTGAGGTGCAACAATGAGATCTTAGTACTCCCATTCGAAAAGGAATAACCGGTTACGCACAGATAGTGCTAGCATAGTGAGGATACGAGAAAAAAAATAACTTATGTTCTCAGCTCGTTTTATTAAAAACAAGTACAAATATATCGCCGACCTTTTAGACCAATACAGTGATGGTACTGCTGAATGGGATGTATGGATCACGTGTATATCTGTGCTCCATCCTCAAGAATGGCCCAAAGTTGATGATATTTTCAAAAAAAACATCAGAATGATTCACTCAGTAAATTCATTTTGGTAACTTGATGTTAAATTCGTTCAATTAGTCGTGATTAGGCGACAGAATAGAAGAAAATTAGCTTAAGCAATTTCTTTCATTTCACAGCAAAGAATTACTGATAATAAAACTGTGGCACAGATGATTGCCTTATCAGTAGATTCCACGTTCAAGCCTACAGCATTTAATGAAAATTCAGTTCAAAATAGTTCACCAACAGGACAACCCTCTCCTACACCACCATCTGGACAACCTTGTGCCTCACCTTCATTCGTGCCTCCCACCACAGTAGCTCCAACACCACCTCATGTTTCCTGACTAATTTATTTTCATCAGAAGCGAATTAAGTATTATCTTCGCAAATAAAATGTATCCATCGGACAACTTACACTTCAAATACATACAAATTGCTCGTAATTTTACAATGTATTATAAACAATTCGACGTTGAAAAATGAGCAAAATATTGTGCCTACCAATATACCAAGCAAGATAAATTCATGTTGAAAGAGTACCTCATTTTTACATCTTGATACCTCCAATGAGATTTACAAAACGATATAAATCCAATAAATTTATGGAAATCGCGAACATTATTTTTTCTTGTTTATGCATTCATTTTATGCATATTCGCACCATATATAGAGAATAAAACTTTTATGTGACTAGTATTACCATCAACCTCATTGATACCTATACTATAAATCCATTTGTTAGCATCATCAAACAACGAAGTATTTCAAATCTATTCTAATCACTCTGACAAAAGAAAATTGAAGTATGGTTATGATTTTACATTACTTATTCACTAGGGCGTTTCAATTTTAGGTTATTGTCAAAAGTTAGAAGGGAAGTATGGGAAAAAAGTTGAGAAATGACGTTAAAAATACGTGGTAAAAATTTAGGATCTCTTAACCTGATCCTTACCTCACCCCTTTCGATTTAAAATTTCAGAATTTATCTACATGTAAAATCGAAAAAAGAAATTTCTTTTTTCAATTTTTTCGAAACAGATGAGGCGGATCAAGTTAGAGACTCCAACTTTTTACTACGTTCATTTGACGTCATTTCATAACTTTTTTTCCATTCTTTTTTCCTTCCAACTTTCGAAAAAAACCTAAAATTGAAACACCCTAACATTGTAACTATCAAGTAAGTAAGAAATTATCAGACGAACGATAAATCAAGGAAAATTTCGTTTTTATCCAAAATCTACAAGCTCAAAATGATGTAGTAAAAATTTCAGTTCCAAACTCAATTTTTTGCACAACTTGCAAAACTGACTCAATAAATTTAAAATGTTAAAAAATTTACAAAAAAACTGTAATTTTTTTTTCAAAAATGGAATTATTTAGAAAATAATTTTCTCAATATTTTCATAAATTCATGAAATATAAGAATTGAGTATTAAACATTCATAGAGATAATTATGTAATAAATACAACAGCCTTCTTTATAATATACCCGAGTATTTCTTATATTACTACTTTACCATCTTCCAATATGAAAAAACACAAACAAGTAATTTAAAGAAAAATCTTGAATACAAGGTTAGTAGTGCAAACTTGCCATCAATGATCATTTTAGACATAAATAGAATAAAACATTTCCATTTTTGAAAAAAATCTTCAAAAAAAATAATTTTTAATTTTTAAAAAATGATGCTTAAACTTATTCGAATTAGTTATGCAAATTGAACAAATGAAGGAGAGTAGAACTTTTTACCATATCATCCTCAGGCCATTTCGCAATTATTATGACACCACCATTTGAAGATTTTCAAAAAATCTATATATATATATATATGTATTGGGCCTAAACCAGTATGGACCTATCTACCTAATGATAATAAAATTTACGATACTAATCAAAAGCGTTTGTATAGCACTAAAATCAAAGACATTATACTCTTTCTAACGCAAAAAAAAATTTTGGTTGGTATCATGTCAAAATTTTTCAGTAAAGCCTTACATAACTCAGGAGTAACTCGCGTTGCAAATTTTTACGACAGCCTTTCCCTTCCTCTTCATTCCAAATCATCTGCATTCCATGCATTATTGCTTTCTGCTTTTCATGATCAAAGTTTCTTCAACTGAAAAACTTGTTACTTATCTAGATTTATATCATCCGTGGAAAAAAACTGAAAAAAACTGAAAAAAAAAACAAAAAAACAGATCCCAATACTAGTATTTGAAAAGCTGAAAACATGCATTTGATTACTTATTTTGTAAATATGAAAAATCAAGCAACCAAGGTTCTGGGAAAAGTACAAAATTCACTTTTATGGCTATTGCTCAAATTATGATTCATATGGAGTAAGTTGCCGAATCATGTTATTGAGCGAAGTAATAATTTTCACGTACTGCTTAGTACAAGTTGCACCAATTGAAATTCGAGTAAGAAAGTATTTCTCAACAAAATTTTACTCACAAACAACATTAATATTTTCGTGCAATTTTATCGTTTACTTTAAGGGTTAAAATGATCCAACTTCAATAACAGATTTGGTAGATGAATATTACGCTACAACGCCGACAAAAATTCAACAGTTCATTCCACAAGACGACCAAGATGCTCAAGCCATCGTCCTGAGTAATAAAAAGGAACAAGTCATTGCTGGCATTTTAGCATATCTGGACAAAATTCGTCGGATGGCCATAAGTGATCGGATTTTAGCTAAGATTTGTGATAAAAAAGAAAAAGTAATGTTGTGATCATAATCCACCAATAAGGCTGCGATATTGTACAACTCACTGCTGATTAATTAACTAATGAATTCTACATGTTTATCAGAAACGGTTTTGGATTACTGATGATTACTCTCCTCTATCTCATACTTCTTTTGAAAATATATGTCACGCTTTGGTCAAAGAAGAGAACGTTGTGCTGACTGGATATTTGCACGATTCCTTGGATCAATTAGATGAGACTGGTATAATTATCGGAATGGTACTGACCAAAGATATACAATATATGATGGCTGAATTTGATAGAAGTAAGTTTTTGACAAATATATAAGTTGAAAATAAGGTTCGATATTTCAACAACGTGCAATTAACAAAGTAGATATGTGATTTTAAAGATGGTGGATCTGAATACAATGTTGAATTAAAATGATGGTGTAAATGAGTACCATTTAGAATTTTTGTTCTTAATCATATTTGTTTCACAGTTTCAGTGAATCCAACTATTTTTTCGATTATATTTGAAATTTTTTGCACTCTCTTCCATCACTTAATTTTTACATATTTTAATATTTTCCATTAAAGTATACGAATCACATGACTGTAACACATTTAAAAACGCGCGAAAACAACAAAGGAGTCCTTTCGAACATATGTTGAGAATTTGGGTTAGAGTAAGTGAACTTTTTTTAAATTACTGAACAAGTAATCCTAATTAATTTCAAACAATTTCTACATCAGAATGTACTAATTATTATATAAATTTTGAACAAATTTCATTGAAAGCAAAATCGCGAGCCGATAGAGAAAGAAGAGTTGAACCAAGATGTTGTCGCAAAAGATGCAAATGCTTTGAAAGAAGGTAGATCAGATACAAACATATACGTCAACACGATGCAATAGTTTTCCCTAGATATGTACCCAACTGTTATGAAATACTTCAAAAACAAGAAACGATTAATTATACAACTCTATTTCCAGAGCAAGACAAGGGAGGTTGGTACGAAAATCGCGACCAATTAGAATCAATTCTGATGAAAAAATCAATTAAATACGCTAGGGCAGTTATACAAGAATTTGAAAAAGCTAACGCAAACGTAGCCATCGAAGACATGATTACTGGCAATGTTCAAAGATACTATTTAAATCATGATCTGGCGGATGCTTATTCCTCTTTGGGTATAGCAATAAATTCAACAAGCGTTATATCCCACAAATAAATTATGGGATTTATTAGACTTATTTATTTACTTGGTTAATTTACCCAATATGTATAATTTACAGCTCGTTACATTAAAAACAAATACAAATATATCGCTGACCTTTTATTCAAATATAGTGATGGCTCAGATAAATGGGGTGCATGGAGCATGTGTATAGCTGTCCTTCATCCTCAAGAATGGCCGAAAGTGAACGAAGTTTTTAAAAAAGATCATTCGAATTATTCGTTGAGTACTTTCATTCTGGTATCATTGTTTGTTTCGCGTAATTACCTCGACTCAAAAACAGATGCTCGTAATAGTTTTATATTGTACATGTTTTAGCAACGCATTCCAGATGATTTGATATTAGCCGAAATGATAGCTGTAATAGTTGATCCAACATTTAAGCCCACCACATTTAGCAAAAAACAGGCATGAGATCGCGCATAATTCGGACTACACTTTTCACCTATTGTACCTACTGTTTTACATTACGAAACGGTATTACCGCTTCTTGTGAATATTTTTTGTCTGCTATAAATTATACTTTTTTACAAAGACAACTTCCTACGCTTCAAGACATTTACAGGTAGGTAAATGAAAACAATTAAAGCCTCATTATGTACAGCTATTAATGGTCCAAATTTAATTTCCAGCATCGAATTCAAGGTATTCATAAGTTTGAGACAAAATGCAACCAATAAATTACAGATTTTCATTAAGTTTATTATTAAGCTGAAATATTTCAAACTTTTTGCAAAAACACTAAATTCGTTTCAGCTTGATTTACACGTCATATTTTCAACGAAAATCAAGTTATTAGGGCCCATCGACCTAGGGTGGATGGTGGAGGGGATATTAATTAAATCCATTTTAGAGTGTTAGAGCACCATTACGACCATTTTTGGCCGTATGAGATATTTATTTTTTCCGTCCAAAACTAAAAATCATTTGCACAGCTCGATATACTGACCAAAACATGCCAAATTTAGGAAATAGAATCAGTTTCCATGAGAGGACAACCTCAGGTCGAAATTCAGTTATGCCCAAATTTTGGGGAGGGGGTGCTGAAGGGCTAAAATCGCAAAAAATGTTCCTTTTTGAATCAATCGATAAACAATCCAAAGTTGTATAACATATCCAAAAATTACTTTCCTATGTTAATTAGGAAGAGAGATATGAGGGTTTTTCATCTTTTTGCCCTTGAAAAGAGGCTGTTCTTCCTCAATTTCCACTCCATACAGAGTTAGTAACCTGAAATTTAGTGTGCACACTTAAGAGTCATAGATACGAGTGGTTTCGACTTTTTATACCCATTACTCCACCTGACCTTCAAAATATGTGTTTTTCCCTCTGATTTTTATATGTTTCGAGTTTTTTATTCAGTTAACTCTTCTCAAAATTGAGCTAGGGTGTTGAAATTTGATATGCTGATGTAGTATGGATCCTAAATGCACCTTTGAAGGTTTCGAATTTTCAGCCTCATTGTATTCCCTCACAGTCCCAAAAATGCAAGTTTTTGCCAGTTTTTCTCATTGCGGGTAGCCTTAGCAAAGTGAGGACACAAGTTGTGGTTTATTTCTTGTATGTGAATCTGCTATACAGATTTAATGCAATTGCCAAAATTGAAGAATATATCATATGAAAATACATGGCAAGAAAATCCTCGATGAAATGGAGATCAAAAAAATAATACGCTACTAACAATGTTATTGCATCAACTAAGTAAACCTAAACACATATTACATATGTGTGTATTTTTTTTTTTTTTCATTTTCGAATGCCAACATATCGAAATTCAATGCTGACTCTATTTGCATCAGTTAATATTCGATTCGTAAGTACCACGTACGTTGTTGAACACATCATGACACCAGGTCGACCTACAATTTGGACAATTTTCTGCTTGCTATGTATTACAATACAAGTTAGTAAGCAAAAACTATTTAAATGTTTGTCTTGCGCCTCATTAAAATCATTCATTTGCGAAAATTGGTTACTGTTAGGGGCAAAACAATGTCACCGCAGAAGAAGACCTCGTAGACGAATATTACACCACAACACCAACAAAAACAGACAAATTTCTTCCGGAAG
>FIZR01011502.1:0-10476 GCA_900060175.1 Ferrisia virgata
TGTGCAGTGGTCCTCAGAGTGGGTGTGGTATTACTAAATAAAAACACGTTGCGCATTCCGTAGTGGGTTGTGTGTCAAATTTGAATTCCTAATTTTTGCAATACATATTTCTAAGCAGAAATTAAAAAAAAAACGGAAAAATGGGGGGGGGGAGTACAATGTACCCTTGTACCCCCTAGTTGTTACGCCTCTGGTTCTATGCATGGTTTTTTGTAGTAAAAGCTGGGTTTCTATATTAAAATGGAAAATTCAATCATCAAGAGGAATGTTTTATTGAATCTATTCGCGTTAGACTTTTTAGTCTGATTTTCTATACTATATTGTCAATGAAAACCAGGCTATTACATGCTATCAACCTATGACGGATGAATTGGGAAATATCACAAAATCTGTTTTGGGGTTCTACACCATTATAATCATTTTTGGCCATGTAAGGTCACTTTTGAAAATTTTTTCCCCTACAACTAAAAATCATTTGCTCAGCTCAATAATGATCAAAATCGCCCAAATCCAGTCAATCAGCTCTGAATACAGTTGAGGCGAGGATTGATAAAACACGATGTTTATTCGTTAAAAAACTAACAAGTACTAAAAATACATTAAAAAATATATACAATAAACGAACGTTGGAGAGCAGTCAGAGAGAGGGAGAACGATGAGAAATATGCGAGGAAAAAGAGAAAGCGGTTGCAGGATGCAGGAGGATGTGAGAACAATGAAGGATCGCATGAGGTTGGAATGTAGAATAGATAAGGACACTGAGAATAGACAATACTCACTCGAACAAGCTCAATTTGGCGGCAGATTAGATACGTGTGAGTGGGAACAACCTTGACTCCAAATTCAGTAATGCCAAAAATGCCAAAATTGTTCCTATTTGAGCCAATTGATAGAGAATCTGCAGTGACAATGATGAAGATGAAGGTGAGGAAGCAAGAACACATGATACTGCACAAATCTGCGGAGAATTTCGTTTTTGATATTCCACATGAGGTCCACTAAATCGGCTACAGAGTCCAATTGTGGTGAGTATCCGCTGGCAGTCGGTTTAAGAATAGTGTACGAAGGAAATCTTCATTTACTTAGCCTATTGCCTTCGCCTTAGCAACTGCGATGGCTTTTGGTCTCAGAGTTCAGTTTGGTGGTGGATCAGATAGATATATGTGGGGACAACTTGGGTCAAAATTCAATTATGCCAAAATTTAGGGGAGGCGGTACTGAGGGGTAAAAGCTACAAAAATTTTCAAGGTGCTGAATGCAGTATGTAAAACATTTTGATCCTCAAGGCCAATGAGAAGTGGGAATGAGAGGGGAGCGAAATTTAATTTCAATCAAACTTTTGAGTGGGGTGTCAAAATATATGGTTTTCAGCCTTCAGAATTCAGTTCTGGTGTTATTTTTTCAAGAAAGTCCAAATGTCAGAGGGGTCAAGGGAGGGGTCAACACTAAATTCAAGCACAATTTCGAGTAGGAAGTCAAGATGTATATTTCTCAGCCTTCAGAATTCAGTTTGGATGTTATTTTTTCAATTAAGTCCGACGGGCAGTGAAGCAGGTCAAAATTCAACTGATAATTTTATTTTATATTCTTTATTTTTTTAATCTGAAGATGAGGATGAAGACAATGAAGAAGATAGCAATACACACAACAGTGAAAAAGTGTTCAAGATGGTAAATAAAACAGTTTTACATTCATTGTACATTTAAAATTTCTCAGATGTGTATTAATTTGAATATTTACATGCATGTCAAAAAATTAAGCTTCAATTCTCTTTCCCCACACCAGCTATGAACTTTTTCAAAAAAATAACATTTGAACTGAATGCAGAGGGCTAAGAAACATAGATTTTGATGGCCCACTTGAAATTTTGCCCAAAATTGAATTTCGACCATCCCCCCTCCTCGTTTGAACTTTTTAAAAAAAAATGACGTCAGAACTGAGTTTGGAAGGCTAAGAAACCTAGATTTCGACACCCCACTCAAAATATTGTTGAAAATTGAATTTCTACCCTCGCCCCTCTTACTTCCTCTTGTATCTAGAATGAAAATTTTTTCGGAAATGAATTCAGCACCTGAAAAAAAAAATACCAACCAAGTTTTTTAGATTTTTGGCCATCTAGAAATCTCCCCATCCCACTGTGCAGCAGTATCACTGAGTAATGGTGACGTACTATCACCTCTGCTGGGGATTGTCGATGGTATCATCGAGTCTTTGCCTTCAGTGCAGTAGATTCGTGCAGATATTATTGACGATGTACCACCGCAACAGCCTACTGGATACTTTGCAGACTTTGTCTTTTGAGCTGGAGAACAGCAGGGCCTATCTCCATCCCTTCGTCTTCAGTGCTGGAGTTGAGCTAGCTGGAGACACTCGCCTTGGAATTGGAATAGCTGATTTAGCTATGATTAGTCCTCTGGGAGCTGGGAATCGCTGGTAGTGACTGCCAACTTCGCCTTCGGAGTTGGAGTTGTGCTGGTTAAAGAGTGGAAACCTTGAGATTTCTTCAAAAACCTGGGTAGGGGCTTTAGCAGGTTGATTTTAACCGAGTATTCGCCTTCAATACTGAATGACTGCAAGAGTAAATCACTAATCCCTTTACCTCTGGCCTTTCGCCCAGTTACGTGAAAATGGCGATCCTGCTTGATACCCGTGTTTGATCAGTTTGTTTTTAGGTCTGAACCAGATCTGTACTGTGCTTCAAAAGGGCTGAAATGAGCTAACTAAGCCATTGTATATCCCAAAGATTTATAATAAACTGAAACGTGGTATTTTCTGTAGAAAGTCAGTACTTGATAGGAGAACATGTACCTTTAGTATATACAGAAGGAGCTTATCAAATAGGGGTTAATATTAGGGGTGTAAATACAATTTTGATGTGTGAGCTAGAAGAGGGTATGTTTGAGTACATAGGAGAAGAGCTGTAAAATATATTTTATAATCAATACATTAGCGTATGAGAAAGGAGCGAGAAGTAAATAATTAAAATAAGGGTTGTTTTAATGCGTGTTGCCTAAACCTGCGAAGAAAAGTCGATAAAATAATTTTAATGTTCAGATTCCATCATTGCAGAAGTTATTGAGTATACGAGTCAGAAGTATTTGTTTTTGTATTATTTCTACCAAAGGAGGAGTTGAGAACCAAGCGCACAGGACTAAATCTAAATCCCCTTTTCATTACCATCAGCCCCGACTCCCCATTATGCAATAAGTAATGCCACAAAATGAAACCCTCGAGGTTACCAACCCAACCACATGAGCAGCAAGTTATTCGAAAATAGCTTTCAAAAGAGAGAGGTAATTACTCTAAGTAGAGGTTTAGTCAAAAAATTTTAATAAATGGAATTGGAGAATAGTTTTTTCTGTACAAAGTAAAATTTGTTTCCATTATTTCAATGGAGATAGGACCGCATATTATCAGTCATCAGATTTACAATTGTGATCGCACAATTTTTCCAATTCCATAAGTCAAGAGTTGAATTTTTCTTGAAATAACTTTTCTACGAAATAAAATCAGATTAAAGAGCGGTCTCTTGAACCAGCTTCAAAAATTCTTTTCTTCGGGGACCGCCTCATACAGTACATTACTACATTCAAACAACGTGCAAGTATTTCCCTCCTGCCCACCTCTTGCGAATTGGGTAACTTTATTAATAAGCATAAAACTACTGTTATTTTCATTAAACGACCTCATCATCATCATCATCATCATCATCAACAACAACAACAACAACATGGATCTTGTTCTGAGAGTAATATAAGACATTTTTCACGCGCAATTTACTTTCTCTCTTCGACACGCGAAACGATGACCAACGAAATATACACCGCTGAGGTGCCTGTGCGAAGGTAAACGCGAGTAGTGGCCGAGTACATACGAAAGAGTATCATTACTCTCGAGTGCGCAAACCAGACTTGTATAGGCATCGTCCAACGTCGATGATACGTCTCGTAAAATCAGGAATTTCGTGGCAGGTTGGATTTTTTTTTTCTGCAACATTATTTCTTTCACGCTGCTATGTCCCTTCATTTACCTAATACCTGGTGTAAATTATTCCAACGTGTTCTACCGAGTATTTTACTGGTAATGAATAATTATCAATTAAGCTGAACGGATACATAATAATGAGTGACCTGTAATCGATAATGACCCGAGATCGTGTCTACACACCTTCCTAATTTCCCCGTACTGTGTACGATAACATATCGTTGACAACGATATCGAAACGTTTGTCGATTCGTGGCGTGATTTCGACTCGATGTAAAATCGTTGCATTTTTTTTTTTACGTGGAAAAATAGTACGAATCTCGATTAAGATTATAAAGGGCTTTGAAGATTCCGATTTTGATGAAATTCAAATACTCAAAAAGAGTACATTGGAAAAACCATCAAATTCGATTTTTTTAAAGCCATAGTTGATTTTTCGAATTACGAAGCGTCTTCAAGAATTTTCCTCGCATGTAAATAAATTATAAATTGCTAAAACTTGCAAATTTTACTTCCCTCTCTTGCGAAATTATCACGTAGAGAATTAGCAACAGATTTGTTTTCAGCAACTCAAACTACCCATATAAATACCGTTCGCACGATAAAAGTACTCAAATTCGAAAAATTCACATCATTAAAAATCATAAATTACTCAAAATCATCGAAAATTGGGTGAAAATTTGACAAAAATGAGTTTAAAATACAGAAAATTGATCAAAAATCACGAAAAAATGTTGAAAAATAGCTGAAAATTGACGTAAAATGTGAAAAAAGTCGTTAATTATCATCGAAAATTTAGTGAAAAATTGACAATATGTGTGAAAACGACAGAAAATTGATCTAAAACCACGAAAAATTGTTGGAAAGTAGCTGACAATTGACGTAAAATGTGAAAAAAGTCGTTAATTGCCCAAAAAGCGTTATAAGCTGAGCATGAAGAAAATTGATAAAGAAACACGAAAAAATGAGGAAAAATAGCTGAAAAATAAAATAAAATATGAAAGAAAACGTGAAAGCTCATTGAAAATTGGATAAAAAATTGACCAAAGTATGTGAAAAATGAGAAAAATTGACTAACAATAACGATTAAATGATGAAAATTGGGTGAAAATTGACCTGAAATGTGAAAAAAAAAATTATTAAAATTTATCGAAAATTGACAGAAATGTAAAAAAAATGTAGGAAATTGTTGAAAAATCACAAAAAATCTCTGAATATGTCATTTTTTATGAACTTTTTGTACTTTTTACTTAATTTTGACAAATTTTTACCAAATTTCCAATGATTTTGAAGGTCAATTTTCAACATTTTTTCATGATTTTCGATAAATCTTCTGCATTTTCTAACCAGTTTCGTATATTTTCACTCAATTTTCGACAATTTATAACGCTTTATGGCCAACTTTCACACATTTTTCAACATTTTACCGTGATTTTTGATCAATTTTACGCTTTCTTCTCAGCTATTTGTGTCCAAAGTTTGGAAAATTTTCAATGATTTTTAACAAATTTATTCAAATTTCAAGTCAGTTTATAGTTACTTGATTTTCAATTTTTTTTTCATTATTTTTGATCCATTTATCGCATTTTTAATCCATTTTTTTCCAAATTTTTACGCAACTTTTAATGTTTTTTTTTTTACAATTTTTGGTCAACTTCCTGCATTTTTGATGTATTTTTGTCAATTTTTTACCCAAATTTCGATGAATTTCAACGTTTTTTTTTTTTCATATTTCACATCATTTTTCAGCTACTGTTCAATATTTTCCCATATTTTTTTCCATCAATTTTCTTTAATTCTTAACCGTTTTCCTTGAATTTTAATACATTTTTTAATGATTTATAACCATTTTTCTTGGATTTCAACTGATTTTCAACACTTTTTTCATGATTTTCCATCAATTTTCGACTATTTATACCAGTTTTTGGTAAACTTTCACACATTTTTCAATATCTGTCCGTCACTTTTGACCAATCTTTTGCATTTTAAAGCCATTTTTGTCGAATTGTTACCGAATTTTCAATGACTTTTTACAATTTTTTTCATTTTTTATTACAGTTTTCAGCACTTTTTGACCATTTTTGTCCAATTTTAATCCAATTTTCAATGATTTATGGCGAATTTCGTTCAACTTTTACATATGTACTTTCTATCGTTTTTTCGTGATTTTTGTTAAATTTTATGAATTTTTAACCCATTTTTGTCCAATTTTTACCCAAGTTACAGCATTATTTCATGATTTTTGATCAATTTTCTGACTTTTTTTACGTATTTCTGTCAATTTTTTATCTAATTTTTGATGATATTCGACGATATTATGCCCTATTAAGTCACAATTGACGTTGAAAAAATCGGAAAAAACTGCGCAGCGTTTTTCGCAGGAGTCTTCACTTTCATACCAAATTTGAAAAAAATTAAGCAGAAAATTTGCGAAAAAGAAGAATCAACGTGAAAACCCTCTCCTAAAATTCATGCATCTACATTTTTCTCTCCACCACCCACAACAAGATATAAATTGCGAACATGCATTACGAGTCCAGCCAAAGAACTTGAATTTTCTGACCCAAAGACACATAGCTATTCTTAGTTAGCTATGGCTCTCAATTTTGCCCAAGTCGGTAAACAGTAGATAATTTTTTTAATGTATTACAAGCCTCTAAAAATTAGGGTGAACCATTCTAAATACATTTAGGGGATCCAGTAAATACTATTTAAATTTCGGCCAGTGGAAACTATCCCTGCTTACTCGGTAATAAAGGTTCTAGGCAATAGGTATTTACCATAGGTTCTAGTTATCTTATCGATATGAGATATGGAGGGGATCTTTTGGCACTTTGAATATCGACTGTACTAAGATTCAATTTTATTATAGTTTTATACCTGTACAGAGAAGTTTCTTTTTTTCATAAGTGTATAGTTATTTTTTAGTTGTGTGTAGCGGTCTAAGCTTGGTAATTATTTGCGGTAATCCAGGACTGTTTCCAATATCCAGAAATTAAAGATATCAGCTGAGCATTACGTAATATTTAAGTCGCTATTTCGATTTAATTATCTGCATGGGTACACGTGTACATATGGACGGATAGGGATCCCGTAAGGCTAGCCAATCCGAAAGTATGAGAGCACACCCACACCCTGAGAATCAAAATTTATCCCTTCGAAATTAAAGTGTTCCATACGATGACCGGATAAGCATCCTCAGGCCAAAATCGAAATTCAATAACTATCTAGCTTTGGACAAAACCACATATAACAACTCAAAGGATGTTTGACAACATGTACTTGATGGGAAAGCATAACAATCTCCACTGAAGGCTTAAGAGTGACTGGCAATAATAATACCGCTTCCATTTTAATCGCAAAAATAAATTAACAATTATTAGTAATTAAGACAAAACCTACATCGACGATTTCCTCAATACTATCACTCGACTATTTACGCCAGCGTTACGAGTAAAATATCGTACCAACGCAGAAATCTTCTAAATACCAAATTACCATCGTCGAACTGGCACATCGTACCTCGCTTTAGGTAATTACTGGCCCAACGATACTGGTCAATACACCACAGTCACACTAGGAACACTTCAACCACACCGGGACGGCTACCCCAGCTGCCACAATTCCACACAAACGATATTCATCGCAGACGTAAAAGTACGGAAATAAACAGACGTTCTCCTATTGACGGATCATTCTATATAATTACGATAAAACGATAAATTTCCAGCGCAGCACAGTATTTTTTCAAAGAATAGATACCTTTTTGGTGTACATGTAAGTGTGTGTAGATGAGTACACGAATTAAATCGAAGATTACAGGAAGACGCGGTTTGGTGTCTTCGACTTGATAATAATACACCGCTTCGCACAATATAAATTTTTGTAAATACCTAAACAAAACCATCTCTTATGCTGGAATATTCGTGTCAATCGTTTCAAAAATTTAATTATAATTTTTCTTTTTTTTTTTCAATACCTGCCAATGACAATTTGTCAATTCGGACATTTACCTATATGGATTTCACATACGTTACATGGACTCGTCGTCAATCGTCACCACCACCATCATCATCATCATCATCATCATCACTTCCAATCAATCTAACATATTGTGCAACTAAATCGAAAATAAAAAAGAATCGGTAGGAAATACGTCGGTAATATGAAAAATGCATCCAGATAAATGTCATAGCGAAAATACCAGCTTTATAATAGGTATTTAATATACCTACATAGGATCATCAACAAGAACAAGAAGAAATGGTAGAGTAAAGAAAAACCGGATTTAATGGTGGCAATTATTAAACATGCTAAAAATTAGTCACCTTCTTGGAAACTAAAAAATTCGTATGCGTAATAACGGTTCTTGACCTCAAATAGGTATACTAAATCTAGTCGAAGTAAACAAGCGAATAACAATTGAAATTCACGTTAAGAGTGAGAAGAGTAGGAAAAAAAAAGAGATGAAAACTAGTTTCGAATGAAAAATTCTTCCTTTTTATCAGCGTTTCGAATACTACTGCGCAGCATTTTAAAATATTTGTATATTTATTCAAATACTTCGCGAGTTCGAAGACTTCCTTATTGCTTCTTCAAAACGAACTACAAATACGATAATGATACATAAATAGGATGAAAATTTTTCACCGACCAGACACCGACTCTGCATTGAATTTAACTCGATCGTTGATTAACCTTCGAATTAATTTCAAGCGCTTAATTATACTTGAAAAAATTTTCATTGTACGACATCGTTATTGAAATATTTACACAAATCGATGGAATGGGACTTTATAACAGCCCTGAAGCGAATGAAATGAATTTGAATCCATTATCATCCAGTGAGCAGCTGAGCACGTATTATACCTACGTATAAAAGTAAGAATGTTTGAAAGCCTATATTTTCGTAAATGGTTTTCCCTTTTTCTAAATACACATTCAGGATGATAATGTCTCGACTCTAAGAGTACGAGAATTGGATGTAGAATCATTTCGTCTTGAAACGTGCCAAATCTAACCAGCAAGGTTCGATTTTGCTCAACATTTTTTCGCAAGTTTTTCTCGATGATCTTGTGGAGGAATCATTTTATTTTCGACCTTAACGTTGCAGGGTGGAAAAGGAAAAAGAGAGGGAGTTCTTGCAGTTTTCAAACATTCGCAATTTTTCGTTTAATCGTTCAATTTTAAAGGGAAATTATTCGAATTGCTTCACACTCCAGATTTGTAATATTAAAAGCAGAACAATTTCAAACTCCTAAAATAACTCTTTCATCATTACTATCGCACAAAATAAGCAATACATCGAAAAAGTGTTTCTAGTCCACTCTTAGTATAAATGACAATAGGAAAATTGTTTTTCTTCAATTTATTCGTCTTATGGGGGGGGGGGGCGAGGGGAGTTCGTTACAAAGTACCAGGGAACTTGATCAAAAAATGAATCGTTATTAGAACTCAACGTTCCTGAATTAGAAAGAATCAATATATCACTTCAATTTTTCCATTTTTTTTGATAATCAACATAAAGGACCTCTCTGTTCCTAGGAAGGTTGATATTTCATTCAAAAAATTAATTGGTTGCAACTAATGTAAAGTGGATTTTTCACAGTTATTTTTTCATTTTTAAATGACAGCTTTAAACTAATGGGCTCATCGTGAACAGTTGATCTTTCATCTCAAAAGTTCAGCTTTCACCATTCAAAATTTCGACTAATGATTTCCAATTTCCTTCTGATTCTGTACAAAATAGTGGAAACAGTCATTTTTAGTCAAGCCAATTTCAAAATATGAGCCCCTAAAAGTTAGCTGCTTGACGAAAAATTTCAACTGTGTGAAAATGAAAAAAAACTAAACCCCATCCCCTCGAATGATTAGCACCGAAAATATGATAATTCTCACACAGGACCACCAAAAAGACTAGGCGTCTTAGCCATGTCATTACTAAAATTGATAAACTCGAACCCAGCAATAGAATAGTGAGAAGGCTGCAATCTGGGAATCTAAAAAAAAAATAAGAATGTCTGAAGATAGCAAGACTTGGTGGCCTGCGGTATGAGAAAGCTGGGCTGTTTGGGATTGTCATTTCTCACATGGGGGCGGTAGGGCCCAGCAGAGACCAACTGAATGAGTTGTTATTTCGGAATTGCCAGGAACAATAGAACTTCCTTCGTCGTTTTTATGCTTGGAGCAGAATGAATGGATTAAACTGCAGAATATTATTACATAGATATCTCCAACCCCAATCACCTCTTGCATGAGCAAGTTGGGTATTCTGGTGTAGACATGAAACTGTAGGGCCCAGCAAAAATCAACTGAATGAGTTGTTATCTGGGAAATGCCAGAAACAATAGAACATATTCATCAATTTTATACTTGTAGTCGATTGAAAGGAAACTGCAGAGTATTATCACATAGATATCTCCGAACCCAATCACCTCTTGCATGAGCAAGTTGGGTATTCTGGCGTAGACATTACACATATTGAGACAGTAG
>FIZR01011503.1:0-17017 GCA_900060175.1 Ferrisia virgata
AGAGAGAGAGAGAGAGAGAGAGAGAGAGAGAGAGAGAGAGAGAGAGAGAGCGTGCGATTGCAAAGAAAGTAATTTCGTTTCGTTATTGAGCGAACGTTTTTCCGCTTTTTGAGATTATATCGGGAGCAAATCTGCGCGTAAATGCAATAAAATCGCTAGCATATTGAAAATATACTACCAGTAGGTAAAGGCACTCGTTGCATGTACGTTACATAGGGTAGATTACCTACTTTGTTGCATGAACTGCATCGATAATCGTGTTCGTTAGGGATATCGATACATTTTCTATATGCTAAGAAAACTCCAAAGAATAGGTAGTTAGATGCTTAGTTGAGTGGAAAATGTTCTTTTATGCTGGCGTTGCGTTGAGCGAATCGAGATGCTCGCAATGTATTCCAGGTAAAGAGAGTGATTACCAAGTATGTACTCTGCGTAGGTGCAGGTGTAGGTAGGTAGGAAGGAAAGAGTATTTTTACCTGCTGCTGTAAACGTGATGAACTGATGCACGCCTATATTATACCTTACACGTATAAAAATTTCAACACCCGAATGTCATGATAGGTAAACGAAATACACCTATTATAGTATTCACAGTCACAAAATCTACAATAGTCCGCATAATTCGCGAACATATACTAATTCCAACAACATTTCGCAATCGATTCGAATATACAATGTACATGCCTCTATTGGTAGTGAAGAAAAAAAGAAAAAAAAATCGCACCAACAATAACGCTATTTACTCTACCGATAGCATACACCTTTTACCTTCATATAACGCGCAGTTACTGATGAAAATTATACTTCTTAAAAGTAGTCTTACCGGTCACAATGAAGAGGCGATTATTAAACTTGATTTTTTTTTTCTTCTTTCTCTGCCTGTGTGTCAGTCGGTCTGCCTGGCTGTACCTATTCGCGTCCCCGTTGCTCGTCTGTCTCAGGTGAATCCACGCCAGACGTCAGAAGGTGTTTTCAACCACCAACGACAGAGATTACTGAATTTTCGACGATGGTATTAGTAGACGAGCCTCCATAACGTAGTTACGACGAATTTCGTTTTCGACGAGAATATTTTATCGGTTTTTTTGCTCGTTAGACGTCTCATTGTATGGCGTGTATGTATTGGTGGCTTGATACGTGTGAGTCTGTAACATGGTAAAATATTGAATTTTTTTTTTTTTCTTAAATCAGCTCGAGTAAGAATACGTGATAGCAAACATTTCACATGTAGGAGTATCGATGTAAAAATATGCACGTTTTATTATTTATCGTGTGACGTATACTATATATATACTTAAGTATCCTACATATTTTTAAAATTAATATGATACTCGTGTGTGGTAACGAGATAATGTCATTAAAATTGAATAATACATGCAGACTTGCTACTAAAGCGGCCATTTACCTCATGTAATTCTACCACTCTGTCTGTACATATTTAAGTGTTTGCAAGTTGTAAGGGTAGTAATGTTGGTATGTATATAACCTTCGTGTATTATCGAAGATTATAGGAACTTATTATTTATGGGTAGATTGGTTGGTAGGTAGGTTGGTAGGTAGGTAGGTAGGTAAATAGATTGTAGTAGAGCAGCCTTGACTGTAAAGTGCCTTTGATACCTACTTACTCAAGTAGTGATAATTTTATCGACGATTGAAGCTCTAAATAGCATCGGAACGAGGAAGTGAGAGTATCCAATGGGGTACGTGGATCGAATAATTGTTTTGGGGGAAAATCTGCAAAAGGACGGGATCACAATATTTGCGAAATCATCTCAAAATAATATGCTAAAAAGTTCAGTTTTCTAATTCAATTTTTTCAACTAGAAAAACTGACTCAAAGTTGGCTAAATTTCAAAAATGGAGTTATTATACATACATGGTGTTTCAGGGTAGAAGTAAGTGATTCCAGCTATTGGCTAGGCAAAACATACTGAGTCTATGTATGTATGTTTGCCTATCCTCTGAGCCGTAGCAGTTAATCAGCTACTCTAATTCAAAAAAATCTTCCGAATTTTGTACCAGTTTTTCAAGCGAGTGCTAGGGGCCCTATATGAGCCTTTTGGAGGTCTCGACTTTTCAGCCCCATTTACCACTTCGCAGCCCTGAATATGTGGTTTTTTGGTCGATTTTTTTCAATTTTTAGAGTTTGTTTCTCGCATTACTCCCCTCCAAATTGGGCCAGTAAGTTTAAATTAGGTATGCTCGAGAACCAAAATAGGTATAAATTTGGAATTTATTTGAAAAGTGAGAAAATTTTATCTACATTACCATGTGGTGATTTGTTTTTGTAATAGCAGAACAGAGAACCAAGCGGTTGATGAAGTAATGAGAAAAACGTGCACCAAAACCCTCAATTTTTATGATTCTTGTTGAATTATTCAAAAATTTGCTTCGGTAATATATCAATTAAATTCATGTTATTGAAAGAAAAAAGTTTGCTCTTTTCAATGCCGCAAACCTCATCTCTGCATCTCACTTAGATGAAAAATTATGAGCATTTAAATTCTAAAAAAGAGAAAGAAATTTCGAAAAAACTCAATATCTTAGTATTTTTGAGAATTCAAACGCTCGTAATTTTTCATTCCAGTGAGATGGAAAGATGGATTTCGCACTCCCCCCCCCGTGCCCAGAGTATACTTTGGTCGAAATTATCTTGGTCCTTAATAGTTTCGAAAATCTCAAAACAGCATACCTGAAAACCCATACATCGAATTCGATACTTGTTGGTGTTCATTTTGCAAAATTTTGTAAACGGAAAACTCCATTTTGGGGTTGGATCTCAAAGCTGAAAGCTTTCATACATCTATAACAGCAGATTTTAGACTTCGTAAATTGACATCAATGTTTCAAATTTGTCAAATTTTGGATTTTGAACCTTCCTTTCGGAAGTCTAACTTGGGGCCAGCGTTCAAATTGTTGTCAAAATCGAATTGCCCCACTACAAAAACCCCTGTATTAGACTCATTTAATTTTTGGCTCGCTGGAATTTATACTCATTTTTCTAACTTCTTAGCATAACGGACTTATCCTTTGAGAAAGTTTCAATTTTTTGAAAGGCACCTCCCCTCCCCTCCCCCTTTTGAGATAAAGGGACAGTCCTACATTTTTCATATTTTACATAGTAGTGGGAAGTATTATGTAAGAAAATCGCTACGAAAAGTGAATTTTTGAGAAATGAAGATCTTTAATATTATCTATATTATTTGTTGTTCACAGATTGCCAAAGCTGAAGGTTCATTTTACAGCTGTTACATCCAAAGGTAAGAATTTGCGATTTTATTGTTTTTTTTTTTTTTTTGCAAGATCATCCTAGTTATGCTTCTTCTTGCTTTTTTATTTATAGAATATATTTGTTAGGTACAAAAACAATGAGAAAAACTGACTTAAAAACTATATTTTCGGCGCTCTGAGGGGGTGAAATCAGATTGAAAAGTCGAGACCCCCCCAAGGCACATTCAGGAGTATACATACCAAATTTTAACTTCCTAGCTCAATTTAGAGGGTAGTTGAGCGAGAAACAAACTCAAAACATAAGAAAGTCACCCAAAAAACCACATTTCTGAGCTCTGGGGGGGGGGGTGCTAAGGAGCCTGAAAAGTCGGAACATCTAAAAGACACATCTGTGGTCGCTACCTAGTCTACATCCCAAATTTCAATTTCTCAGCTCAATTTGGAGTGTAGATAGGGCAGGAACAGTCCTTTTTCGAGGTTAAAAAAAGACCCCTCCTCCCTCTAATATATCCCCTCAGAATTGACCCAAGAGGCTGATTTCGAGTATGTCATTCAACTTCGGATCGATTGGCTTAAACAAGAACAGTTCTTGCAGTGTTGGCCCCTCAGTACAACATCAGTGAATATTTGTAATTTTTTTCGTTTTGCATGAATCATTTTTGTAAAATTCATTACGAGCACCATTTGAAAAATTTTTAAATGAACGGAAGAGCATCTTCAACTCACTGGTCGTAATGGTAACCTGAAGGGTTGCATTTATACGGAGAAAAAATATAACGATTGAAAAAAAAATTTTTTTTATCATACGCCTGATTTTTGCGAGATGTTATAATTATGTGAATTGAGAAAAAAGCATCGCAACTAATCAGTAGTAAGGGTAGTGAGGGTTCAATATCGCTAAAAAATCAAGACTCCCCAAAAGACATATTACTAAATCTACGTGCCAAATTTCAACTTCCTAGCACAATTTGGAGGAAAGTTATACGAGGAACAAACTGAAAAAATAAGAAAAAACGACCAACTAACCACATTTTTGAGGCTGCGAGGGGGTACAATGAGGCTGAAAAGTCAAGACTCCTAAAAGGCACGTATAGAGTCCCCATTAAATGGACATAGCAAATTTCAACTTTTTAGGTTCATTTGGTGGGGAGATAGGAGAGATACAGCCCTTTTTCAGGGTCAAAAATAGGAAAAAACCGTCATATCTCCCCTCCTAATTGATCTAGGAGACTGATTTTTGGGATATGTTGTACAACTCCGGATTTCCTTTCGATTAGCTCAAAAAAGAATAATTTTTGCGATTTTGGCCTTTCAACACTCTCTTCTTCAAATTTGGGCATAACTGAATTTTGATCCGAGGTCGTCTCAACTCGTATATATCCAATCCGACGTCGAGGGTGTGTAGGGGTGAAGTACCGAAAAAAAATCAAGCTAAAAATCGACTTGTTTTGCCGTTGTATTTCGCTCTGGAAATGAACCAGTCACAAGTATCGAGGACGGATCGGTTCGAAAAGTTTCCTTTTTACTCCCCGGATGGAGTAAGTAATGTAACGTAGTGTTGCCTGGGAAATCTTAAAATTTCAATAATTCGCAAAGTAAAATATTTTGAGCTGATGGAAAAATTTATATATTCTAAAGTCAGTAGTTAGTAAGCTTTCATTTTTTTTTAATTTTTAAAAATTTTACGATTTTGAAATTTCAACCCGACGACAAACATCCCTAAAAATTCACCATTTAATTAAAGAAATTCCTTTTAACGTAAGAAATATGATATGGTCGTATCGAGCTTCAAGGTAAAGAAATAAAAAAAAAATGTTTACCCTTACTAAAATCGTCCTTCAGGTCTTACGATACATTCAACATCGCTGGTCTACTGCTCTGTAGTGAAATTTTGCTCAACCCGGGGCTAGTAAAAATTCATTCTGCTTTCATCCTTCTCACATTCTTTTGGTACCCTACCAAGGCAATTTTCTTATTTTTTACATTCCTTCGAAATCGTGTTTCGTTTGCATATCGTTCCGTAATATAATTCGAAAATAAAAAAAATACTTTATGGAGACGGAACAATAATTGCACACAGATCGAAGAAGCAGAAGAAAAAAAACTAGAAAACTAGAGCGCGAATCGCGTTCGCAAAATGAAGTATTAACAAAGCTTTCGCTGCACGTTCCAAGAGCTAAAAAGTTTATTTTACTCGGCACAATCTACACGGTGTATAATAAAGCGCGGTAGCGAACAGCGAAATTACCAGCTACGAATATATCTTATTGGGGAATGTATCTTATACGCTTAGGTATATCGTAAAGGTAACGCTTTTGCTTTAAGATATAAGATTTATGCGTTTTTGGCAGAAAGGCTTAGCTCGTAAATAGACTATACATGTATACGAAAAAAGAAAGAACGAAAGAAAACCAGAATGGAAACAGAAGATATAAACGAAAAGGATTCGCAACAATTAACGGACTCGACTGTTGGTAATCGAATATTTTACCAATTTTCGCATGTGTTTCGATACGATTCTTCGAACCGTGGTTTTAATTTAGTAAAAATTCCAAACTCGCGATTGATAGGTCGAGAACGAATTGGGAAAACGAAAACGTAGAAGCAGGGAAGAACACCGGCAAAAGATTGATTCGATACCCAGGTTCCTTTTTACGTCTCTCATCTCATCTCATCTCATCTCATCCGGCGAAACGAAGAACAATACTAATGGTACTCGATGTGAACGATGTTTTGCTGCTATAATAATACCACCACCAAAAAGAGGAACCCAGACCGACCAGCACGAGGAAAACTTGTTATACCAGGCTTTGTTTAGGATGCCAACGTTTGAGAAAAAGAAACCCAACTATATGCCTACGCGTCAATGGAACCGCAAGGTAGTGCGGTATCGTCTATTTTTTTTTCATTTAGTTCGAAAAATTTTGTTTGAAAAATTTGAAAACGTTTGATCCATCCCATCGGATTGTTTTGCCAGCATCGATAGAACGAATATCAAAAGAAGAACAGCAACAAGAACGAATCGCTGCACAAAAGCCTCGTTATATCAGGATTGTAGTAGTTTCTATGGCAGCGTAATTTATTGTATAAGGCAATCGATTTTAATAACGTTGATTATAAGCACCGCCGAAGAGGTACAGGGTAGGCGAGGGGCAAGTGGAGGCTGGCAGCTTCGTATTATTGGTGTTGCTGACGCGGCCAACCACCCTTGTGCTTACGATTCTTCGGCCGAGCTGAGAAATATGAAAAAGAAAATGATAACGACGATGGTGTACCTCGAAGCGATGCCAAGATACCGAAGGCGTGCATTTTTTTTGTCGACTACTTTTGTTTTTTTCATATAGCTGTCGTCTACGGTATATAAGTAAAGCAAAACGTTACGAAGAAGAAGGCGCCGCGCCGGAGTCTTATTTAAATAAAAAAAGCTCGCAACTTTGGGCTTTAGCATAAGCACAGATGAAGTGGGCGAAGATGTAGTCTACTTACTTAACCCTCGTAGACATATCGTTGCCGTTCGGCTTCCGATAATGGTACGTAATTTTCTGCTCTTCAAATTGAAATAGAAAGGTCAATTTTGCTGACTGTGCGTTTATCTTTACTTCGCATTGTGTAGATATGAATTTATAGTACGTGTACTACCTACGTATATTGAAGGTATTTCGGTTAATGGAATATTTATGATATGTAATTTATTTTTGAAAATTGATGCTTCCAATGCGATTTGGTGTAATTTTCTTGAATAAGATTTCCAAGAAATGGAAGGTATTTTTTTTCTCACGCATACTGATTGTACTTGGTCTTCGTGTTTGGGGGTGATGATATGTGTATGTGTGTGTGTGTGTGTAAGTTCGTACGCTCGAACAATGACTACAACGAGACGGCGACGACCTGTGACGAATTTCCAATTTCGAAATCGTCGTCGGGTCGTTTTTGTCAACCTACGTGAAATGGGACTTGAATTTCTATACGTACGAAATTAATTTTAATTTCGTACGCAGAGACGCAAATTACAAAGTTTCCGATTTCGTTGTAAATTCTGGGCGAAATAATTACGTAGGTATAGACTATAGAGGTATCTGCGTCGGATACAATTTATTCGCGAGCAATGAGAAAAGCTACAAATACGTCACGTACGAATCAGAAGCAATGAATGATGTGTATTTTCGAATAAAAGCGTAATTTTCATCAATAGCGAGACACGAAAGTAATGTTAATTTTTACTCGAATTAGCTGCCATGTTCTGGCTTTTATGTGTACATAATATAAGGCAACTTGATATGTGGCGCTGTGCTATCCGATGCTCAAATGCTGATAATTAATCGACATTTTTGAAAAAAAAAATCTGCTAATGACGTAGGTACTAGGTAGGTATTATGTAGATAAAACGAACTTTATGATGCAAGTACGTGTGTGCATTGGCAATTTTTCGATTGACATTTTTACTCTGTTATTATAGTCAGCGTGTTTCATCTTTTATCCTGAACACGTTTCGTGTTTGATTTTTACTTCATGAATCATTAGTTTTCTGCTCCGACCTATCGGCGAATTTACATTTAAATTATTAGGCTGCTGTAATTGAAAATATTCTGGTTGTTGAAGTTTTTGATAGCCAACGACTCAACGTGTGACTAGTCATGAAGCCGCCTGGGACAAAATAGGATGTTTCAATTTTTGGCTCATTTGGAAAGTGGAAAGCGGAAGTAGAAAAAAAGTGCAATAAGATGGTATTGATGGCAAAGGAATGTTGTGAAAATTCTATTTGAAGGTTTCAATTTTACCTTAACACCACACCTTCTCCCTTTCCAATTGAATTCAAAGCCCTAAAATTTTTCGAAGAAAATTTTAATTCAGTATTATAAAACTATTGGTTAAAGATGATTTTTCTTTTTTTTTCTTTTTTAAAAAATAAATATAAAAATACTCTATGCACGAGTTTTTGATCAAAAGTTTCAAACCAAAAATCAAAAACTTTTTCAATTATTTAATTTTTAATTTTTCAAGTATTATATTGTATTATTTTTTAATTTTTTACTTCTTTATTTTTTATTTTTTTTAAATTTTATATTCTTTTTATTTTTTGTTTTAATTGTTTAATGTTCGTTATTTTTTCGTTTTTTCGTTTTTTTTTCTATTTTTAATTTTTGATCTTTTCACAAAATGATTTCCAGCCCCAACACATATCCATGTCAAAAATCACGGTTATTTTGGTTTCAAACCTTCACAGGAGTACAGGGTGGCCCTTGCAATTTTTGAGCAATCGCCATTTTTTTTCAAACAGCCTAACTTTGAAAGCTCATGTTCCAAGATTGGTTATACTTGAGATAAATCTGTTTGCGCGGTTTAGTAGGTAGTAGGTAGCCCAAAGAAAATTCGAAATTAATGGTCAAAATTTTGAACGCTCAAAATTGAACATATGTGATGAAATTTCAGCTTTTTTTGATGGATATAAAGATTAAAAGCTATCATCTGAAAATCTGAAAAATTACCATAATTAGACTTTTTTATGCCTTGTTTTAACCAATAATTTTTCAAAGTTGGATCTTAGCACCCCTGGAGAGGTTCAAGGGTTCTTAGTTTTGATAAAAATTCAACTACTAATTCAAGAACGTTGAGTTTGATTTTCATGTTTTTTTGATCCGACTCCGCTAAGCACCCCAACCAGCCCCCCTCCTAAATAAAGTAGAAATAAAAAAAAAATTGAATTCATCGTGTGTTACTAATTTGAGATTACTGAGATTGACTATTCATTTATTTTTTGGGTCTGATTAAATCAGCGTGCACCATATCGATTCCTACTAACTTGTCACCGCTGAGATCGAATATCAGTTAATTTCTTTAATCAGACTCCGTTGTGCTCACAGTTTTTAAATCTTTGGTAATTTGAAGGTGAATTCAGAGCACGCAGGAGTCGGATCAAGAAAGTAAGTTGATATTCGATCTCAGCGGTATCGAATTAGTAGGAATCGCTATAATCGTGTTTTAATATTTTTCAATTTATATGGTGACTGGGGTGAGGGACATTCGAAGGACCGATCCAAAAAATAAGTGAATACTCAAGCTCAGCGACCTCAGATTTGTAGCTATGAATATGTTGACTCGAATTGACGGAAACCTATTCGAAAAATTGCAAATATCACCCAAAAATAACTTTTTTAAAGTTTAAGGAGGTTCTAAAGGGGAATGAAAAGTCAACACCTTATTAAGGCACATTTATGGTTGAAAAAGAACAATTGTTGCAATTTATAACTTTCTCCTCCGCTTCCTTAAAAAATTTTATTCATGACTGATTTTTGACCCAAGGTTATTTCAACTCATATACTGGATGTTCCGTATTAATCTCGTCATCCTTATACCAGTGATAGGTTGCAACGCATGAGACTTACATGTATACAGGTTTGCATACTCAAAAAATCGTAGGTGCTAAGATATGCTATTTTTAAATTTCATTTTCATCCAAACCTACTGCTCGTTTTGGAAATTCATACAAAAAAATTAATTACGATAAAAATTTGCCGACTGCTCCAAAACAATATATATATACTTTCGAGTATGTGTGATTTATCAATCAAAAGTGGAGGTGAAGTGGTTCGTAAAATATGACAAATTGAATACAAAAAATATGGCCAAAACTTTTTAAATTTTTTATGAATAACTTTTGAAAAATCTATTCTTAGCATCTCATTAATAAATTTTCAAACGAACCGGAGAGCATCTTCAATTAAGTGGCTGGTGAGGTAACCCCCACCGCGGTGGTTGCATTTATACGGAGAAAAAAAATGGCAATTTAAGAAGAAAAATATGAAGATAAATGCGAGAGAAGCCAAATAATTGTGCCACAAGGCAAGGGATATAAGTGAGCCTCTGTGGTAGAAAAATCAAGATTAAGGATGAAGTAATTAGCAAACTTGGACGGTACACGTGAAAGAAAATGTAGTTAAAAATTTTCAATTTTTTTTAAGTTTTTGGGAATAACTTTTGAAAATGTCGTTATGAGCTCTCTACTAAAAATCTTTAAAATGAGTAGCAGTACAATGCTCTTCCCGTCCCCCTCCCACTCAAAGGTTTGAACAAACCCCTTGAAAGTTGTTTCACAATGTAGACATTTTTTTTTTAAATCCTCGATTTTCCATTTTTCAACATTCAATATAATTTTTTCATTGGTGGAGGGGGAGGACGAAAATGGCCTCGATGGTTTTATGGGATCCGAAAACAGATTTTCTTGATACATCCCCAATTCTCCATGCCTTAGGTCAATATTTCATAGTTGTAGCTTGGTTTCCTTTGAAAATATACCAAAGAAAATCAGCTTAAAAAAATTTTTAAATTTTTTGCCATTTTTGAGTGGTTTGGAATTTGAAAATCTGGACAACTAAATGGACAAATGAAACCGGTGAGTTGGTTCAACCTGAAATGCTCAGGCGTTCATTTGATGTAATTTTCATAATTTTCTAGTTCTTTGTTTCCAATCCCTGTCCCGCTTCTCCCCCAAAAACCAACATTGAAACGTTCTTGACAGTTTAAAAATGAACCTCGGGTAATGATCCGATTATTGTTATTTGGTTTTGAAATTATTTCACGATTACAAATCAGTTTATAAGCATCGTAACGAATACTAAAACTATTCGTGAATTAGCTGGCGATTTCAACTTCATAAGGCAGTTTTCGGCCTGATTCGTATGAGCTAATTTACTCACCTGTACTTGGTTTGATGATTCGAGAGAGCAAATCTTGGTCGAAAATTTTCGCTATATCAAAAGAATGAATTGAACGAAGGTAAAAACATTTGTACGAGATGAACTGCTGCTTCGATTATTTTCTCATCTTTATTATTCCATTTTAACAGAACTCGAAGAAGAATTTCGAAAGAAATAGGGAAAAGAGGATGAAATGTGAAGAGGAAGTTCACGCGACACTGATTTTCGCCTCGAGAATGAATTACTCGTCGAAAATTTCTTTCTCGTTTAGGGGCAAAGTGTAGAGATACCTGCGTGCGTGTGCTGCTTTCGCCCTCTCGCTGTTGGTCGTCGACGTAGCAAATACGAAAGGGGAACGAAATGTAGGTTACCTTTGATCTATTTGGTAAATTAGTTAGGTAATTATTCGACAACCGGTGTGTAGTAATTTTTGCAAAGCGCCGAGGCTGAGAAGGAGTTCGTTATAGCTTTACATGCGACCACGTCAACGCGACGTAGCTGCAAAACTACATCCATCGTATAATATACCCTTGTTGGAAATTTTGAATGTACGATTAATTTGAGGCTCGATATAGCGTGGCATTGTACGTATAGTCGGAATTGGCTGTTGCGTAATGGTTTCCCTCGGCGATCAATTAATTTTTCAACGATTAAAACCAATATATTATTACACTCGACACGCGAAATTTACTCGCTTTAGGCTGCCTAACCTGTGCACTGTAAGTCTATATCTACCTTACTTAGCCATTCGCTTCGCTTGGCGAAACAGACCCGGCGTTTGTAAAATAATTCAAAAAATTAGAAGGGATGAAAAAAAATACGACTAAGCGTGGCGATAAAAACGAAAGTTTTCACGAATAAGTAGGCAGCCTAGGCACTGGCGAAATTAATCGAAAATTCAACGAGTAGAAAAACATTTTAATAGGCGCAAATGAAAAGGATTTCGCTGTTCTGATTAAGTTTCGCGAAACTTGTATAATTTTTCTTTTGTTTCACTAAATCCTCCCTTAAATGGAGATGTAGTATTTTTTTTTTTTTTTTCGCTTTTACCGAATAGGAAAACTACGACGACGGCGCGACGTACTTATAAAGAGAGAAAATTCGACCGGAAAAACGCAACTTTTCGCAAAATTTAGGTGCCAAGTTCGTTTCGGCGCTATTAATCAATAATTAATCGAATACGTTTAACGAGCTGTGTATTGCCGACCATTCTAGCGTACTTAATTTAATTTGACCTTATCGACTACAGAGCTATACAGCTTTTTGGAACCGTAGTAAGTCTACGTATTTTTCTTAGCAGCGGTAACGAGACAGTCTACTTTGTCGATGGGGAAATTTATACGCGTTTGCAGATGCCGGCTTTGTCCGTCACCGTTTGAAATTCTTCTAATGATATTGAATTAGTCGTGATTTTTCAATTTTCCATCTTAATTATATTGATTCGAAGTTCATAGAAAAGGAAATACACGAGTTCGCTGAAAAGTAGCTTTTGTTCGTATGCTTTTATCCCATCCTCATTGGATATAGATCAAACCAAGATCATCGAATATTGGATTACGTACTTAAATCGCGTATGCAGTATGCATGCAAAGGATTATGAGTGATTCTCCTGCTATTGTGGCCTATTTAATGAATCAGATTAAGCAAAGAATATGTGCGGACTCAGCCGTCAAAATTGTTAGAATATTAATAACCCATTGCGGTTCTCTACTTAAACACCTCATTTTCATTTCGTGTTCATATCATTAAAATTTTCAAAGTAAAATTTTTTGCCTCAACTCGTAAGTACTTATCAGTGAAATATTATAATTTTTTCCAAGAGCGAGTATAAATTTGTAGTGAATTAGTGTATAAATTTTAATTCACGTATCTATTTGTTTTCGTTCGTTTAATCTCACAAGGATTTGTAAAAACATAGTGTGACGTTCAATTACAATTATTTAATTACCTGCAGTTTGCAGCGAATTTTCAAGTTTGTTTTTATGACTAGGTGCTTCGTCCCTGGCCGCTTCGCAACCCAACCTCACTCCTAGTTCCTCACACAAACATTTCAATAAAAAGTGCCTAACAAAAAATACTGAAGAATGTTTAAAAACTTGAATAAGATTCAAATAGAGCTGAAAAAAATTACTATTATTTGTATTTGATACGATTAATTAAAGTAAAAAATGAAAAATCAAATTCACTAAAATGGAAAAAAAGTGAAAAAAATTGATCAAAAATCACCACAAAGTGTTAAAAACAGTGTGAAAATTGACCTAAAACAGAAAAAAAAAATCGACAAAAAACATCGAAAAGTAAGTGAAAATTTCGTAGAAATGAGTAAAAATTTCCGAAAACTGATCGAAAACCATGAAAATAATGCTTAAAAATTGGTAAAAATTGAATTAAATTTTGAAAAAAATCGTTTAAAATTATCAAAAATTAGATAAAAATTTGATGAATATCGGTAAAAAAATGCAACAAATCCATCGTAAATCACGAAAAAATGCTGAAAATTGACAGGAAATTGTGCTACAATGTAAAAAAATCGTTGAAAATCGTTTAAACTGAAGTGAAAATTTGATAAAAATGGGAAAAAAGAGCAAAAAACGGTCAAAATATAACGAAAAAATGTTGAAAATTGGGTAAAAATTGATCTGAAATATTGAAAAAGATCGTTGAAAATCAATTAAAATGGGGGGGGGGCGGAATTTAACAAAAAGAATGAAAAATTGGTAAAAATTTCCGAAAATGTGGATCAAAAATCATGAAATAATGTTGAAAAATTGGTGAAAAATGATCTAAATTTTGAAAAAAAATTGTTCAAAATTAACGAAAATTTAGTAAAAATTAAAAAAAAAAAAGAATATTTAAGTTGTGCAAAAAATAAATTATAAATCACGAAAAACAGAGTAGCTGAGCGAGGTTAAATAAATATAATAAATAAAAAAAAAAAAACTAATGTAATATGTGCTAAAATATGAAGAAAATCGTTGAAAATTATAAAAAATTGGGGAAAAAATTGATTTGAATGGGTAAAAAGTTGAGAAAACGGATCGAAAATCATGATAAAATGTTGAAAAAAATGGAGAAAATTGACCTAAATCATGGAAAATATATTTTAAAGTCATCAAAAGATGAGTAAATCTTTGAAAGTTGAGCATAAAATTGCCTGAACGGACAAAAATTTGCAGAAAATTAACCAGAAATCACAAGATATTGTAGAAAAATGAGTGTTAACGAGCTTCGATTTGGTCAAAATATAACTTGAAAGTCTTCTGGGTGTAAAAGGAAAAAATTTAGAGGGTGTGCGTTTTGAAATTCCTGATTTTGCAGAATAATCGATCCCCCAATCTAGATTTGATATTGGGTTGGGCCCACTTTCACTTTTTTTTTTTTGAAAATTTGCGAACGACAACGTATCAATAGTTTCGAAATGCTTTCAAAATGATGTAAAAATTTCAGCATTTCATCTTAATTATTTCAATTAAAAAAGTCGACTCAAAGTTTGAGAGTTTTAAGAAAATAGAAAAAAATGGCAACCGTTCTTTAAGTAACCCTAAAAAATCGTTTCGGGGGGGGGGGGAATTAAATACCGCGCTTAATCATCTAAAATTGGTATCCTACATCCATTTTAGAACGCTGTTTTTCAACAAAAATTTCCTTCTTAGTTTTTCAGAAAATAGTAAAAATATGCAAACTTCAACATTTTTTAAAAACCCTAGAAATATAACAGAAATAAATAAAAATTTCAATTTTGAAAAAGTTGAAATTTTTTTTCGATTTTTTGAAAAGTTTTTTTGGTGCAGTTTTACTAGCTGGAAAAACTGCATTGGAAAGCTGTAATTTTTACCACATTGTTTTGAGTTTATTTTGCAACTATTGTGGCTCCGCCGTTTATAAGTTTTCAAAAAGGGCAATATTACTCCTAGATACTCTGCTATAGATTTATTTAAAGACTTACTTCAATTCTATGTAATCGAACTTGTAATTGATGTTTATTTTGTACCTACGTACTCTTTTTCAAAATTGAGATTTGGTTTAGGTTTACCTAGCGATTAAATTTTAAGAATATTCATCCAGGAGTTGATATGTTCCAGTCTGATTTATATGCTTATCAAGTAGTACACAAATCGATGCCAAATAAAAAAAAAAAAAACGAAGCACGAAAGCTCTTATAATATATATAGTATGTCTGTTGAAGATTCAGAATTTATTTGTCAGGCCATTCGTCGATAAAGGTAACAAAACGACGCGAATACACGTTTCACATCATGAATATTGCACTTTTCTCGCAGAATTGGAAAGAAAACCTTTCCTGCGTAAAATCAGCGATTTTTTATTTTTGCACTTCTTACCACACCGGTACTTTTTTTTTTTTTTTACTTTTACATCTTGTATATATGTTGTATGTGTGTTTACATTGCTGTGTATGTCTGTACATAGCATAGTGGGTAGGTTAGGTACCGAACTACCTACAGCTATATTGGTTTATGTGCAGACTTTTAAAAACGTCGAAAAAACAAAAAAAAAAAAACTCCTCCGCAAGTCGAACATTTCACCTTCGTAAAGTACATACTTACTATTTTCTTTGCTTTCTTCTCTTATTGTATTTCTTTCTCTATCTAGGCTACATAACACAGCGAAATTTTCTATTTCCATAATAACGTTGTGTTCGAATCGTATAGCAATACTACCCATTGTAGCCCAGCTATGTAGATAAAAACAGGAAGGAAGAAAGCAATTTGAGAGTGAGCAAAATACTGAGTCAGAGGAGCTGAAATGTAGGTAACAAGTATACGGTACGTAAAGTCGTAACGATGTTTAAACGAAGCTACCGGAGACAAAATAGTGAAAAAGAAGTAACAACTTTCCAACATTCGCCATTTATAGTAATTTGTTTTTGTTTGACCTGCGGCGAGATTGCAATCGTCGTAGTATACGAATAAGGATCAGAGCAGCGGGATGCGGAATGAATGATTTCTTTTCCAAGTACCACCGGGTTTTACCTAAGGTAGACGAAGGTATTTCGAACGGTGAATTTTTTGAGATAAGGCGAAAGAACACGGAACAACGAGAAAAAGAGAGGAACTGTAGCTTGAAATGTACGAGAGTGGCGCTGATATTCGAGAATATGTTATAGCCTTGGTATAAACGTTTAATAGCTGACAAGGCACCAGCATGGCAATTCCGGAGGGTTCGAAACAATATGCACGATGAGCTGGTATTGTCTTACCGGGCGATGTGCATATCTGTTTTCGCTTGTCTTGCGGGTATCTTTGTCAGTTAAGTACATAACATGATGTAGGTGAATCTTTCACATCTTGGTGAGTACAATGTGAAAACTTCCTAGCGTCGGGTGGTTGTTGTTGAGAAAAAAAAAAAAAAAATACACTTGTTGAATTATGTGAGTGTAGGTACGTGTGTGCTGTAGACATTTTTGCATCAGGTTTGTGGGTGATAGAATAATACGATTAGTATTAAACTTACTCTTTTGTACTTGTAGTTTGCACTAGTTTACTTGTTTTATTTTTTAATATCGAATAATTTCTTCTTATGTAATACAAGGTGTCCGGGGGGATGAGAGGGTGTTAAGGCTTAATTTGGATACAACTGGGTATCGCAAAAAAAAAAAACAAGTCACATGAAAAAGTTGCCTATCTTGAAAATTGAAGAGGAAAAATAGTGCTTTTAGCCTGATTTTCTATGTAATATTGTAAATAAAAACCACGCTATTACGGTCTATCTAACTGAAGCGGATGATGGAGGGGGGAGGGTATCAATGTCTAGAAGACCATTACAAACATTTATTTTTTTAACTCAATACCGATCAAATTTAGGAAATAGGCTTCAATTGGTGGCGGATTTAATATTCTGGAGTGGGAATGACCTCGGGTCAAAATTCAGTTGTGCCAAAATTTGGGGAAGAGAACGCGAAGAGGCAGAAATCACAAAAATTGTTTCCCTTCAAGTCAATCGATAGACAATTCAAAGTTGAATGACATATTCAAAAATCAACCTTCTAGCTCAATTTGGACAAGAGAATGAGGCTTATCCCTTTTTGACCTACATAAAAGGCTGTGTATTTCCTACCCCCCCCCCCCCCCCTT
>FIZR01011504.1:0-16374 GCA_900060175.1 Ferrisia virgata
TAACAAGTCGAACAGTGAGAGATCCCAAAAATGAAGAATGCTTATTTTTTTATTTATTTTATTTTTTATTTCATTTTTTTTGCGAGTTTGCGGGGCCCTTGAAAACAGCTGGGGCCCGGGCCATCTTGCCCCTTTTGCCCCTCCCTCTCGCCGGGCCTGATTGCGGATCTTTCAAAATTCGGAAGAAGCCAATCAGCGTTGGGAATAGCCAATGATGGTAGCGTTTCCAACGCGATTTAAAAACTTTTCAAAGTCAAATCAAAGTGGACCAACTGGCTATTCTACGCATATAATTTTGGCTCACAATTTCAAGTGTAAAAGTATACTCGACATACCTTATAAGATTTTTTATTTCTGGGATATTTACTTGGAACTATTTCATAGGCATTTGGACAACAACTGCTGATAGTACTATGACCGAGATTAGAGAAAACTATAAGCGAACAACCAAAAAAAAAAAAAAAAAAAATTACAAAATAATAAAATTACCTAAATGTTGGTGATGAGGGACTTATATGGGCAAATATGAGTACCTGCGTACAATTTGGACTTGGGATACTGCTTATGCATAAATACAGATTACCTACTTACCGGATAAAATTAACCGAGGACTGATGATTGTGCCGCCAAAATCGATATAATCACTTCCCACTGTATATAAATTGACGTGCCATGGAGAGTCGTTGGAATTTGCTGGGATATATCCGCATTCTATGTCAGTGCGTAATAATTACAACGAAAAAAAAAAAAAAAAAGTAATAATCTCGGATAATTGTTTAACTATGCATGGTACCCTCCTACCTACCTGTTTAATTTAGATATTCGTAAGAAATAGTTTTCAAAAAATGATTTATACCTGCATTTACCTTGTTCTACTTTACTAGGCACGTGCTCAGTTGTTTTATTGGTCTCTTGTTCCGTTTTATTGGCGTGTACTTGTATTGAATTTTGATTTACTCGTGTTTGGTCAGATTTGTCAAGTATTTGTTCTATTTCGTTACGTACTTTTATGATCCATTCGATATGATCATCAAAATTGGTGAATGCTGCTATTGCAGTCGACGTGGGTTGCTTTAAGCTGACGATTCCGCGAATATAGTAATGAAAGTTGCTTTCTTGAAACATCAGCCCTCCTCCGCTGTCTCCTTGAAGTACCCCAGAACCTATACATATGCGTGCCTAGACAGTTACTCGATGAAGAATCTGTTAACTACATTTAAAGCCATACCAGTTTCTGAACCGGCGCAAAATTTATCAAAAGTTATAAAAGCCTTGAAATCATTTGGCACGGTGTTCAAACATCGTTGGCGACCTATGTAAGGTAAATTGGTAGTCATGAGGGTGTCTGTAGCAACCCCTTTCTCATTTTTCCCCCAGCCTACAACCTGAGATCGCGAAAAAGAAAACAGGAAAATTTGTTTATTAAACTGAAACACATTAAGTTGAATAATGAATTTTTTGTTTATGGCAAAGCATCTATCCGCGTTCCATATTTTTTCATAAAGCTCCTGTTTTGGGGTCAAATATAACAATTTGAAAAGTTCCGACTCTGAAGCCAAGCTCCTTCCATTTCAAATATTAAGCTCTAGCTTCTGAGCCAGTCTACTTTCATTTTCAGTGTTTATTACTAGCGCCGGTGCGAGTCCAATGTCGGTAATTATTGGTTTCAGGATCTGGAGTGGCTCCAATGCCTTGATTTATGATCCCTGAAATCAAGACATCGGATCCTGAAACCAGAAGAACACAAAGCCTGGCTTCAGAGCTCCAGGATAATATTTAGAATGGAAGAAGTCTGGCTATAGAGCTAGAGCCTAAAATTTTAAATGGAAAAAGCCTTACTTCGGAGCCAGAATTCATTATTTAAAATGATCAAAGCCTGTTTCGAGGTTTAGCTCAAACTTCTGAATAAGAAGAGCCTTTTTCTAGTGGTACAGTTGAATATAAAAAATGAACAGAAATGACTGCTGAGCTAGAGCCTGTATTCTAAACGAAGCGTAGCACCAAAGACGAATTTTAACATTCTTTAAACGTTATTTCAATAACAATTTTAATCTTAGTCATTTAGGGCACCCATAGCTGAAGCCAGCGATTTTTAAAATTATTAAATGTTATAATTCCCATTTTTGGAATCAGACTAGCGCGTTACAAGATGTAACATCTGGCTTTGAAGCTACAGTTGGAATCTTACTGAAAAAAACATAGTGTTACGATGCCTTGCCGAAAATAAAAGTGAAAAAATTGTATAAGATAGTTACTTTTGCCAATGTACCTTCGATGGGATTTTGTCTAGAACGGGTCCAATAAACGCAGGCTGGTAAAACAGTACGAGATATGATGATCGCCTGACTTAGAACCAGTATGGCTATATCGGCTGCAAAGTAATTATCTAAGCCAACGAAACCTCTATCAGAAAAGCGTATTTCTTTAATCTGTAATCAATTAGAAAAACTATCATTGAGAATAATCAATTGTCAATGTTCAACCTTCAACGAAGTATATTTACTTACTAAAGCTGGATAGGAGAAATTAAAAAAAATAAAAATATAACAATTGATACCTATCAAAAGAAACGTGGACAAAAAATACAAAATGGCGTCTTATCAAATTTGCGGAATTCCGTTTGTTTATTGCGCTGTAATTGGTTAACTATGTTATGTTTACTTGAGATGTCTACTTCGGTGTGGTACAAAATTATTTGAATTTCAAACTTGAATTTCTTTAGATTGGTGAAAGCTACTCAAACAAACTTGATAAAAGCCCCAGCGAGAAGAAAATTCAAGATACAATATTATATAGGTAGTTGAAATAAATATATTGATAAGCAGCCATTTTGTTCAAGTTCTCTATTGTGTCTATAAGTACTTTACCTTATGTATTCTCTGTTCTGGATTATCGATGATGGAATAGTTTCTAGTAAATTTACTCACAACCACTTCGTAATTTTTAGAATTCAATTTTACTTTGTTTTTGTTATCGTAAAAACAATGCGCAGCTGAAAAGACAATAACAAGCTAAGCTGGGTACATTGATAATCGATCAAATCTTTATATTAGCCAGTTGAACTTTTTGATTCTTACCAGAAACGATCAAATCTGTGGTAATGATTGTACCTCCACAAATCAATACTTTATCTTGATTGTATATAGCGACGTGCCAAGGAGAATCGCCAAAATGTTCGACCCTACCACCGGAAATTAATGTTGTAGCATCTTCAAATTGACGTCCACATTCTGCAAATTATAAATTCAAGTGATATGATGTACCTACTACCTAATAATGTGATGATGTAACATGGTACTTGCGAATTTTGATACTGTGGTTATTTCAATGTGGGTACCTACATTCTTTTTAACTACCTACATACCAGGAATACAAGAAAACAGCGGTTTGTTCCATTTTCCATCTTCTCCGCAAACAATTTCCTGATAAGTAGGATAAACATCCTTGTACGTATAAAGTTGCTTACAAGTTGGTCGTACTCTTACTCCAGTTGTGAGCGAGCTCTCGTCGCACGAAATACGAACATTGTTTCGAAAGCATTCGAGATCAACATTTACAAGATTCAATTTATCACATATTTCTAGTAAATAGAAAGATGAAAAATCGTTCAATCGTTAATGGCCAGGTTAGATAGGTAATTTTAACCCACTGTAACATTTGTCGATTGGAGGAATCCAGTTGTTCTGTAGGCAAACTGATTGGAATTTATTGCCGATATCTTTCAACGAAGAATAGCCAGCATTGCATGAAATATTAGCTACTGTAAAATCAGGAACCGTGCCATTCGCAGCACAAAAGTGTGAATCATCATTGTAGCATTTGTATGAGATACTTCTATCGATTGTAGGAATGGGTAATATGCAGAAATTACTGCACAAAAATATATTTTTCGTCTATATATTAGCTATTCGAAGTTAGATACGCGATTAGGATCTATTTGGGTGTTGCTAGGTTTTGGTAAGGAATAATATTCAAGCCTGAAGTCTTACTTGGAAGCTCGTTTTAGTCTACTTCGATTCCGGACTGTATTCCAAAAATTTATGCCGAGCTCGTATTTTCCATCCCAATTTGAAAGTCTGCAAAATAGTCAATGAAAGTGATGCACGTTTAGCTAATTTCTTTGAGAATGGTAAAGATGTACCATAACAATATTTACTCGTATTTGCTTGGTTATTTATTGAAAAACTGACTTAGGTACTTACTGTAAATTTGATGTATGAACATGTAATGTAGCTTTTGTGGATGATAAAGCTGTAAAATAATTATTAGAACTAGTTATTCAACGAGTACAAATAGACGATGGTAAATTAAAAAAATCAACTTACCCGTGAAATATAGACATAAATGTAGTAAGAAAATACCGGTAAATATTTTATTAACAAGAACAATAAATAAGCTAAACGTTTTTAATTTTTTATGACTATTTTCCATTCTCTAAGAAAAGTTGATAAGAAAATGAATGGAACGTGAACCTATAAGTGATTTTAAAATAAAATAATAAACACCTGAAGAATAGTTGCAAAGATGCGTCAAGAAGTAGAAATATCGAGATTTTATCGATTGAAACAAAGAAGTAATACGAAGTAAGATTGTATTTTAATTTTATTCATTTGTTGTTCGTACACAAACGCAGATATTACTTATGTGTTAAGGTGGTTTTGACATTGAAATCACGTTGTTATCAATATGTATAATTTTACATAGATATTTAGAGATATCTAGTACCTACAACCACGAATACTATGTTGCCAAGAATTTATATGAATTTTTATTCAATAATTGATCGAGGGCGTCGTCTACGATAAAACTGACGTAAGCAAAAGGGAAAATCCGACATATCAATGTAAAAAAAAAAAAAAAAAATGTAGACGTCAATGCGATTGAATAAAATGTAATTAAGTTATGCCATTTGAAATGGTAAAATTTAAAGCAAAAATTCACTGCTCCAAGTTACAGATTGAAAAACAAAAAGTGATTGCAAAATTAAATTAGGTATAGGCAATTTAAATGACACAATTAAAAAAAAAGATATTCAAAAATAACATACGACCCGAAGTTTAAAATAAAAATTATTCCAACCAACGAATAAAAATTTGAAATAGATGTTAAAATCGTAATCACAGCGAGTTCTAATTAGTAATAATCCACATTGACCACGTTAAAAAGCCATGACTTGATAAAATGCGGCCCATTCAAAAAATTTTATCTTTTGCAACTTCAATTCTTCATAGAATACTCTGCCCGTTCAACTAGATTTTCAATTGCCAGAAAAAAGTGATTCATTCGAAAAACTAAACATTTTTTATTAGAATTTTATTGCGTATTCGTATTCAGCGACCTCGAAAACCCCTCTAACAATACGTTCGCAGGTAAAATATGTAATTTTTGAATTTTTTGTAACATAAAATGTAATGTCGATTATGACTAGTTGGACATTACTGGGTCCGAATTTACCATTAAAATTGCATCACGTTATCTCTTTCATCTTGTAGAAGAAAATTTATCGTAAAATTTCTGGTTTTTTTGGAAACTCATTGATTTTCAGTTGTGATTGAGCGCAGAAATGGATTCCTCGGGGTCGAAAACCTACCCAGAGACATTTTACTCGACTAAATATTCGCTAGGAAACGCGTAATAAAAATTCAAAGTTTGCAGTTTTAGGAACGAGAGAATTTTTAATATCTTCTACTCTCCTGGCGAAAATCCGGATTTTGTCGCGTTCAGCGACCTCGAAAACCCCCGTAACCAAATTTTCAGTCGAAACCGTTCATAAAAGAATCCAGTCTTCTCTTTTAAAGAAATGCCTGCAGAAATACACGTTATGCACTCTGAATAACACCAGTGTAAAATACCTCTGTGCAAAACGTCACTTTATTAGCAGCCTCCGGCTCAGCATAATTTTTCTATACGCCGCCTCCAACTTTGAAATTTCAACTGGTGTTATTCAGAGCGCATAACGTGTATTTTTGCAGGAATTTTTTCAAAGAGAAGATCGGATTTTTTTTATTAATAAAGTTAGATGAAAATTTGGTTACGGAGGTTTTCGAGGTCTCTTTGAAATGAAATCCCAATAAAAAAATGCTTAGTTTTGAAGACAAATGAATTTTTGCAGGTGTAAATATTTCATTAATGTTCCGATAGATGGTGCTACGCATCCATCCATTTTCAAAATTGGAAAATAATTCCGTTGACCATTTTAAATCGTAAAATTATTAAAATTGATGAAGCAAGGCGTCAATATTGGGGTTTTTTGACCAGACGAATTCAACGGTGCTGTTATTTTTCACATACGATCAATATTTAGCGATGAAATTGCACTTTGTAACGCTGAACTTCGAATTATTCCACATTTTATCGCTTTGTAGCTCTGAAAATGTTCTGATGCCAAATTGAAGGCGCAATTAATAATACCTTTTCAATGAGCTTTCTATCGAAAATTATGGAATTTTAAAACGGTCAACATAGATCATCACTGATTAATTTCGTGAGAACAGCGAAAGTTTCTCTCTTCGGATGAATCGTACAAATTTACAGCATAGAACAAACGAAAACTTTATTCCATAAAATTATATTTTGTAAAGTAAACGATTAAAGAATGTCGTTAACGCGTACATACGCATTAAAAAATTACACGCGAAAAAAAAAATATGAAATTACGTTCTTACATACAGAAAAATATTTACAAAGCACCACGTACTTTTCCATAGGACGGTTACAAAAAATAAATATTAACAAAAATTAATTATATACTCAACAATACTAACAACGTTTCAATCTTAAATTGATATAAAATACAAAATACATAAAGGAACAAGACTGCATCGAGATTAAATATAAATAGAACTAAAAAAAAATTAAAAGAAAGCACGATTCCCGCGAAACTACGTAATTTTCACAAGTAGATAAAATATTACACTCAGCGAAAAAATCTGCTACACGTTTCAAGTCAACAATATTCGTACTGGTATCGAAATAAAAATTAAAAAATAATAATATTAATAACAAAAACAAGAAAAACGAAAACACGAAAAAACGAAAATAAAAAAAAAATCCAAATCATATTCGGATACATCGCATCGGTGGCCATCCAAAGCACCTACACTTCACTGGCAAGAAAAAAAAAGAGCTAATAAAAGTGCGATAAAATAACGCTTCCAGATTTACGCTAATCATTAATACAATAAATTCAACATAATTATGCGATACAATTACGATGATAAAATAAAACCAAAAAACATAAAAATGAAAAACAAAACATTACCATAATATTATAATTACTATGAGGTTTTGAAACCTAAAATCACAGCTCACATTGCAATTACGAGATGTATATGTTATTTAAAACCAAGTGATATCGAAAATGTCAAAAAATATTTTCATAATTTTCAAATCGCGAACTCTCAATATTATAAGTAAATGAAAAAGTGACCGTTTTTTTCACATACATACATTAGGTATATTTAGTATTTAATGAAGAGATTATTCGCGTTAATTCGAATGCTTTTATGGTCTAATGGAAGACAAAAAACTAAAAACCCAAAATAAAACAGGCAGAAAAAACAAAAGCATTATTTCAAATATTGCAAGTATTGTGGTTGAATATGTAAAAAAAATAAACGAATAAAAAAAACAAATTAAATAGGTAAAGAAAAAAACGATAGTTTCATCAGTCTAGCGAATTCTAAACCGCGTCAAAATACATGAATAAAAAAAACTAAGTAATTGTATTGATTTTTGTGTGAATAAAATCAATTATTCGTACAATAGTATGATCGATAACAGTAAGTAACTGACAATCAACGAATAAGTACACAAAAGCAGTATGCAGTTGAAGGAAAAATTATTATAAGCCGGATATCCGAACACTTGCTTGCTTTTAAATAACTTTCAATTTTGCTTTATTTCTTTTTAGTGTACCAGATGACGAAATTCGATCGAACGAGGGCGCAGGTAGGATAGTAATAATGCATCTTCGATACAAAAACTTTACGCTACACTAGCAGATGTTAGAGATTTAGATAATTCGACTACCGGAGATATATCGCACGATTTAAAATTAAGCCCGTAATTGAAGGTTTCAGCGTCGTCCTCTTCGTCGTTCACATTCTCATTTTGCACATTTAGAAATTCCGCTTTGGTTACATTTAAATTACGTTTATCGTCGTTTCTGACGTTGGTGGCGCGTGAACTTCCGCTTAAATCTAATGTCAGCCGATTTTTTGTGTGTTTCAATTCACCCAGACCGGGCGATGGCAAATCAACGTAATCTTCGCTAGGTTTAGACCCGTAAGCAGTAGTAGCGTTCAAGTTCAATTCTTTGACAGGGTTGAATTTCTCTACAAATAATCGTAATATTTTGGTAAAACTTCGTCATTCGAGTACGTGTTACGGTCGTCGAAAAACGATCTAAATTTTATTGATCAGTATAGCGAATCACTTACCCGTAACAGATGTCTCTTCGTTACTCGTATCACTATTGATACCAGGAATGGAAGCAGAGGTCGTCTTTACCGCCGTAGGCGATGGAGCCGAAGACGAGCCAGGACTAGATAAATAATATGCCGAAGCGTTATCCTCGTTCGATGTTGGCGATTCTGAAACGTACAAAATCGAGTAAAAAATCAACGTTGTTTCTTTTCTCGAAAGGCTCGTGTTGATGATCGAGTGTCTTACTTGTCGAGGAATCCGGGTCGTAAGCACCGATGGTATAAAATCCTAATTTAGCGGAAATATTACTATTGTTGGTGTTGTTTTTCGAAGTTACCGAAGATGGCAGGCCGGTATACGGCATTAAATCGTCGTTGCATGTTTGCGACTCTTCACAATCATCCAGTTCCCAATCTGCGAGTTACGAAATGGTCGATTATTTTCTTAAACTAAAGGCACGTCTTAAAAGGACAAACTCGACGAAGTAGATATTTTTACCTGAAAACGAAGAGTAATCCGCGTATAAGTTATCGCGATCCAAATTCCAAAATCCGAGCATACGATCTTGGAGTATTTCGTCGTATGTGCGAACGTAATTCGTTTCGTCTTTAGGATACTCATACACGCAGTGATACTTTTGTTTCTTGAATGATACATTTTTCTTAATGCTCTGCAAAATTTTACACGCGACAAATTAAAAAATTACGTGGTACAATTTCGATTAGGTATATAAAATTCAGTTTATCGAGTTTTCTAAAACTGTACAATGAAGTCTGAATGAAGCGAAGGTACAGTTTTCAGAATCGAAATTTGTTATTTCGATAGCTAATCAAACTTTTATGCGGCTAAAAAAAATACCCCATCAAAACAAGAGATTAAATCTACAATTTACAGTAGACGTACATACCTATATTTTCATGGGTAAAAAATTTTTCAACATTGGAAAATTCTTTCGTAAATTTTTCTTACCTTGATTTTCTCTCTATTCCTTAGAGCAGATTTCTGCGGAACAGCTGCAATATTCCAAGAATACGGCACAAAGTCGGCCAGCTCTTCATCATCGTCGTCGTCGTCGTCGTCGTCATCATCATCATCATCATCATTGTCGTCATCGTTATCATCGTCGTTATCATCATCGTCGTCGTCGTCGTCGTCGTAATCATTGCCATTACCGTTGTCGACATCATTACCATTTTCATCTTCGGACTCTGGTCTGAATTTACATTTGTTAGCATTATCATCTTGGTTGGTTTTCTGAAACGAAAGAAATTGTACGAGAAGATGTTAGGTAATACGTAAATGCGTATCGCGTAGCGATGGAAGTAACATTTGGAATGTACTGCTCTCACCTTCCATTCGAACTCATCGTTGGTGCATTGCACGTCGCCATCTTCTGATTCAGTATCGGATTTAATGTCATCCTGATCGATAGATCCGTCTTGACTGGCGTTTTCTATGAACGAGGTTGACATGAAATCGTTGACGTTGATTTCTTTTAGGCCGAAATTATCTAAATTTTGCGACGTGAGAAACGCGTTTAGAGGCGGTTTCCACGTTTTTTCTGAACTCTGCGTCGAATTAGCTACGTAAGAATCGACGATATTTTTCGGACTAGTTGGCGAAGTTTTCGAAACAGCCGCGTAATTATCGTCCTTTACCAACGAAACGTGAAAATTGCGAATCTGTTTGTTGCTGTTGCCAAACAAGGCTAACGAATTTTTCGCTTTAGTGCTACGAATCGACGAGTCGAAATTACTAGCTTGGCAATGGTTAGCAGCGTTGGTGGCAGGCTCAATAATGGTTTCGGTTTCCTTAAACGAATTCTGCTTCGCCTGGGTCGAACTGATTTTATCGGTTTCGTTCGTTCGCGTAGTAAAATCTTCCTGTAGATCGCGTTCATTCGTTAGCAACTTGGGCTGCTCGTTGGTCGGAGTTTGATCGTTCGGACTGCAAAGTTCATCCATCGGAGGCCAATGTTCTGATTTAAAATCGGCCGGCAATGATTTACATTCCGATTCGGAGATGGTATCGGAAACGCAGTTAAACTCGACCAACGAACACGTATCGTGAAAGGGTAAAAAGAACGATTTCAGCCACGAGTCATCGCGTATATTTCGTACCGGATCGATAAATTCGTTGACGTCTGCCGCCAAACCAGGCACCGTCGTCGAATTGTCGCGTAATTCGCGAGAATTTTTTAGCATTTCGTCGATATTAGTGATGGCTTTTTGGTAATCTCGACGAGTAGCCGCGTTCGGATACATTAGCGTGTTTTCAGGTGTGTTGAGGTGTCTGGCATCGTCGCAGCAAGGTGGAGATTTATCGTCGAATTCGTCGAAATTTTTCGACGACGAAGGTGACAGAAACACGTCGGAGAGGTTACCCGATTCCGAAGATGAGTACGACAGGTGAGCTCCGGTTTTACTGCTGGTGCCGGGCGATAAGCTATCCGGCGTCGGAACACTGTCCGAATCTAGATTGTCGGCTATTTCGATAGTGTCGTCTTCGGCTTCTTCGATTTCGTACGTTTCGTTGAGTTTAGGTTTTACGAACGAAGCCAAAGTGATGGATTTAGAGTCGCTTTTGTCGACGATAGACGCTTCGTTGGTCAACGTGTTCACCACCAATACGTCGTCGTCCGGCAGGAAATATTTTTTCGACGAACAACAATCGCTGTCGCTGTCGCTTAAATTGCCGCCCGCACCGATATCGGCTCCGGTGCCGTCTTCGTTACTCGAGCATGTCGAACGAATCGACGATAACGATGAGTATTCGTCTTCTTCCAAGATGGGTGAAAGTTGAGCCGGATAAGTGTTGTATTCGATGGTAATGTTGGTATTCTCCTCACAAGACGCCTGAAACACGACGAAAAATTCAATTATAAAAAATCCCATCAATAAGAAGACGATACACACTACGAAGCTAGAGTGAAAATAAGCGAAAGCGTTGGCACCAATTTTCATGATTTCTTCGATATGTTGAACGTTGAACTTGTGTTAAGTGCGACGAAAATACACAGATTGCGAATTTTCAAAATAATCCGACAAAATTTCAACAAATGAAACCGGTTTATTTGCGGGAATTCGCATGGTGAAATTCGAGTTCAACCCTTCGAAAAATTGTAGCGCGTAAATTTCCATAAAAATCAAAGGTTTATCGTTTCGAGAAGAATATCCCTCGCTTTTAAATTTTTTCTGCTTCGAAACAAGCATCGAATTAGAAGTTCGCGTTACAGAATTATGAAAATTTCTCACCTCTTCTTGCGGTTCGACGATGGCCAAAGTTGACGAAGACGTATTCGGTAACTTTTCGAGTAACTCGTTTCGAATAAGCTGTACAAATTCTTCGTCCATTTCTAAGCGTTTTCGATAATCGTCGTCGATAGGCGAAGGAAGCCAACTCGATTCCGAAGATGGTTCATCTTCGTCTTGATGATCGTCCTCTTCGTTGATGGAATACGGCAACGAGATAGGTTCGCATAAGCCTTCCAATATGTCGCTGATTTCGTACGCTTCTTTCGTATGCGGTTGTTCGTCGTCGTCGTCGTCTTCGCTCTGGTGCTGATCATCACACGAGGTTTGGCTTTGCTGCACTTCGAGCTGCGGTGAAACTGTGCCAATGCTTTCCGATTTCAACTGTAACATTTCCTTTTCCAGCTTCGGATCAACCGAAAAAAATAGCTGTTCGACTTTGACGAAATTTTCACTTTCCTCGATATTCGCACACGGTTGGTCGACGATGGCGCATTGCGAATCATCGCCCACACAAGTAGGATCGGCTGCGATGAAATTGGACGTCGTATCGTGTAATCTAACGCAGGTATCTTCATCGGCAGATACCGAAACTTCGTATTCGTCGGAAGCGGCGAACGACGAACCACGTCTCGATATTTCGCCGGTTTCATCTTCCACCGGCTCTTCTACTTTCAATTTATAATCTCGTTGGTTATCCTGAAGGCAGTAGGCAGAAGAAGGACTAGGGTCGTCGTCTGGCAATTCTTCAATTTCGACGATTTCGTTACTAGCAGCCATAGCGACTTGGGTCTCTTTATCGTCCTCCAAGCTGGAACAATTATCGTCGCTGTCGTCGTCGCCGGCTACTACGAATTTCGCGATAACATCTTCCAGACGATTTTTCACTTCGTTCATTTGCACCGAAATGGATCCTTCTAAGGATTTATCGCTGCTACCGTCGCCGCTATTGATCTGATCGGTGCCTCGGCCCGAATCGTCCGACTGAAAGGGGCACGAATTCAACGTGGTACAGTCACCGGCGCGGAATTTCTCCAAATTTTCAAAACTTTCGCAAGAACAATTATCGTCCAAACAACGATCTTTGGGACAGCATCGTAAGCAGTCGTTGTTGTTGCTGAAGTGACACTTGGCGTAGCAATAGTCGCAATACTGGGATCGATAGCGTGTCTCGGTGACTCGTCTGATATCGTCGTCGCATTTGTAAAAATAATCGTCGCATTCGTTGAGGAAGTCGTTAAGCGTACGAGGCGAGTCGCTGTGCTCCTTGAAAGGATCGTCCGAATCTTGGGCTGTGCTGGCCACATCGGTGGCGTTGTTATCGTCGACGACGACGACGACGTCGGCTTCTACGTCAACTAGAGTAGTTTTCAGGCCTTTGAAGTACTCCAGGGTGTGACTTTCCGAAGGTCCGATGACCACGGAGTCGAGATCGTTGCCGCTGGACGAGGCTGCGTCGGACGAATCGTCCGAGTCGTTTGACGTGCCTGGTACGGAGGCCGAAGACGACGAAGAAGAAGAAGAGGAGGAGGAGGAGGAGGCGGAGGATGAGGACGAGTACAGTACATCGTACGATACTGAACCGGTTGCGGGTGTGTTTTCGTTGACGGGTGATAAATCTTCATCATCGTAGGCATTCTCGCTCGAATCGTTTGCGTTTACGTCGGCCACCCTTTCCTCCGTTGTACGCGCACACGTTCGAGCTTCATCGGCTAAAAAATTACTACCGTCGTCGGATTGGATAATTTCCGAAACGTTGGTGTCGTCGCGGCTTGGAACCGATTCGGCATTAGTCGACGGTACTATTGGTAACTGGTTTCCATCGGTTTGGTGACCATCGACGGCGATATTCGCGTCGTTCGGCGATTCAGCGGCGACGTTTGTTGTTTGACTAGAAATTAGCGAAGAACGTTTTTTCGAGGCTTCGTTAGCTAAAAAATGCCCACTTTTGGTACCGGCAGCGCCATGCGGTAAATTGGCGCTCGTCTGCAACGACAAGTAACTCAACGAGTCTTCGAGTTCGCCTCCGGAAACGACGCCGCTAATCTTGGCTATCTGTATCTTTTTCAGCGTATCTTGAAACTGTTGATCTTTCTCGACAACCGGCAGATTACTCTCGCTACCGAAACTCAAGCTGTTCATCAAAGATGACGCGGCCACGGTTGCAGCGGTGGCCGCACCGCCGCCGTTACTTCTAGATCCGCGACGCGTCAACGACTTGAAACTATTCTGGCGACTGTGAAACGAAGGCAACGAATCCGATTCGCTGCTTTCGCTGCAATCGATATGCGTCAAGATCATCAGATCGGCGACGCTTTTCGACTTCTCTTTCACCTTTTCGGTGAACTCGCCACGTTCTATACGTCTGCGCCATATTTCGTCTTCGGTATCCGTTCCCAACGAGTCGATTCTTCTCGTCAGCGAACAATCTTCGACAGCCGAAAAACTATCCGGCTGAAAGAGTTGATTGTTGTTCCACAGTACGTCCGAATCGCTGGTATTCGACACCAAACCCAATCGAAAGTTGAGCTTCTGCTCTTTGCCGACCGATCGCACGGTGCTACTGCTATCGCTATCTCTACGCTGTTGCTGGTGATGGTGTCCAGCCCCCGTAACGCCGTCTCCCCTGTGATACCAAGAAAAATCGCTACCGCCGGCCGAGCCACTACCGTTGTCGTATTCGAAAACCTCGTCCGCTCGTCGAGAAGCCGAATTCAAATTATCTAGTGATCCGTGCAGGTTTTCCAGGCTCGGCGAACGATGGTGGTGTTTCATGGAAACCGGAGACGAAAACAAATCCGCCGTAGAACTGTTCGAATATCGTCTAGACGAGGACGGCGAATCGCCGCTGCTATATTCGTCGTTAGTTAGTACTCCGCCGCGATGCCTAGGTGATCCGCCGCCAACGCTCGCTCCGGCGCATTGTTGCAGCTGTAACAACGATAGACCTTTGGATAGCTTCGGATTATCTAAATCTATACCGGAGTCGTTGTCGCTTTTACTGGCCAGCGCCATTCGACTTCGGCTCGACTTGTCGTCGTCGTAATTATCGGTAACTGGGATCGAGTTCGGTTTTGATAATTGCCATCTGGAGTCGAAATCTTTATTTTTGAATCTATGCAGTAACGCCGATAGCGCGTTAATAACGTGGATAAATGATGGCCGGTCGACGTAATCTTGCCAGCATTCTCGCATTATTCCGTATCTGCAAAACAAAAGCGCAAGAAATCATTATTAACTGCGATGGGGTAATTTTTAGCCTGCTCTAAAAATCTGACCATTAAATTTATCGACTTATGCGACTTCGCAGCAAGAACATATATTTGTACGTTATTCGTTCCGTGATCCTACAAGTCTATCTCGACTGTGTTTTCCAATGTCTCAGTAGTATTTAGTAGTACATTTTACGATGCCAATGGCTTGTATGTATAAACTACCCAGTTACTGCACTTGTATCAAACAAGAGAATTAGCTCTACAAATTCCCGTTGGGAGCGACACCGTCGCCTAAAAGTGTATACGAGTTTCACAATTTACTAATCAGCGTTCAACATTCATGAGTAGTATATATAGACATTCGAACTACAAGATACCTATCTGGTGACTGGTGGTGGTAGTCCCAATGGTTAAAGAAACTGATAAATAGTTACAGACACTTTACCCTGTAGAAGCGCTAAATGCCAATTCCTAAAAATCCAGATATTGTTTAGAAAACACGTCTCCACTTCAGTTGCTCTTTTTCTAAATAGAAACCGACAACGCATAAAAATTCTAAGATCTCAACCAATCAAAATGTAGAACTTTCAGCTCCTAACAACTATAGTCGCGGACAACTCTGTACGGTAATTTTTCTTTATTTGTAATCCCTTTATCGGTCTATCGCTGTAGTTTAGACTACAGACAATGGAACAACATATAAGATGTCCATCTGGTGGTCCCAAGAGTAAGGGAACCAATGAATGGTAACTCACGGTTTATCGTGTAGAAGCGCTGATCACTGTGTCTTGGTTATTGTTTAGAAGGTATGCCTTCATCAAGAGCGGCTCTGTTTCTCAACCGAAACTGGCAGCACTACATAACTTTGCAGCAACACAGACAAACACTAAGATCTCAACCATTCAAAATGCAGAAATTTCAGAGCATGTCTTTGAAGGAATGAGTGAACATTGCTCTTAACGGCTTAGTCATGAATACCTCGGTACCAGGATTCAATGTAATCCCCTTACCATTGTGACCTGCAGATGAGCATCTTGTAGTTCTGGCGTAAATATTATAGACACTGAAACACCAAGATACCTTACTGGTGGACACAGATGTGAGGGGGTTAGGTACATAGTTGCCGACGTAATCCACTGCGCTGCATTGATACTTGGTAGGAACAATTATTTCTGAATTTTAAATGGATGACTTTCAATTGACTTCAACAAATGAAAGTTGATAATATTTATATCAACAAGTAACAACAACAACTGTAAACTATATAGTGATGGCACATAAGCTGATTGTCATAGCTCATGAAGATCTCAGCCAATCAGATACGCGCGTCTAGGTCGTGACCGTCACAAAACCTGGCAGCCAATCAGAATGCACCAAAATTATCAGTGCGTTTTTTCTGTTGTTATCTATATACTATGCAAAGTCCGTGAATTCGAAATAGATACAATAATATACAATTTTTTTCGTTTTTTATTCTTATC
>FIZR01011506.1:0-23575 GCA_900060175.1 Ferrisia virgata
TTTTCAAGTTTTGAAAAATGTATGTTTTTCGGAAAAGTATTATTAGTTATTGTATCGGTGTTATCTTGAACAGCACCTTGGGCCTTCGATTTCATTGTGATGAATATTTATACCATGAATAAACGAGTATCTACATAATAATTCATATTAATTCGTTAGTCAACAATACGATATATGTTGCTGAAAATACCAACACAATTAAATAATAACACATGATGCCGTAGTGATTCTACGTTCATTGTTTGTTCTTTCTCTGTGCAATAAAACTGGCGTATTTCCGTTGTTCGCGTGAAAGTAAGTCCGTCGTTTCAATCCGAACGATAAATAATTGCTGGTCAGTTGCGTATTCTGTGATTCCTTATACTTGTATTCCTGCGTAAAAAATCCGATTGACGTGTGACACGTATGACGACGTTATACGTACATTCATGTTAACAATACACCGAGCTCAACTCGTAAAACGTTTGAATTATAAATTTTCTTCAGCGATAGACCGTCTTTTATTTAATTTTAATTAAAATCGCTTATATGAATATGATAGGTACCTTAAATATAACCAAAGCTGTGTCTTGATATCGTAGTTTTATACTATCTTTTGTTGTCTGGAAATCTTCTTTCAGCATAAAAAGAATTGCTAAGCGTGGCGTAATCTGCAAAGTAGAAAAATGGTCGTGTTAGCAGTTTTAGTATACAATTCGCGCGATGAGCGGCAAAATGATTAACGTAACATGAGGAAAATCAATGATGGGGAATTGATAATGCGCTTGATGATTTCATTAAAAATCAATGGACATGCAATTATTATTAAATAATACATCGTATCTAAGCAAAAATAATATTTAATGAAGTGCCTCTTTGAATTATTATGAATAGCGTGAGAAGTAAATAGTGCAGAAAATTAACAATGTTTATGTGCGTACATATTTAAAATACGTCCTCTTTATTTTACTTTTTCAAAGGTATTGGATTGCGAAAAAAAGTTATCTGATACTTGAGCATATCATGATGATTTGATTTTTCGAATCAGACGATTTATTTTCACGAGGAAATGAATTGAATGAGGGATCCAACAGCCGAGTAATTTGATTTACCTAATTAAAAATAATGAAAAAACATTTATACCTATACATGGTACATGAACTACGAACCTAAAGAGATAATTTAATTCGAACGAAATCAATTCAGTCTCATTTATTTCCTAAGTATTGGCTAAATTTTATCCAACATATTATCAATTCGTTTTATGCAAACCGCGATCTTGTTATCAGTTTTCAGTTATATTAAAATAGGATTTTCTCTGCTCAATGGGAGAAGAATCTTGCGAGCATGTTTGTATGAAGAGGAATTTACCTGTAATATACAATGGCCAATGAGCCACATAGGTTCATCATCATTCAACTTACCCATATCGAATAATTGCAACTTTAGGCGAGCCTTACCTACCTTAATTATAAATCAGTGAAATAAGGTTGAAAATTTTCAATAAAACGTGATCAAAATTTAGCTCATAATTAGTAAATTTGGATTACTTTTTTCCAAATCTTTTGCAATGTATATTGTTTCTGTTGCTATTTTACTTTATCCATTTTTATAGTGCTGTTTTTAAAAACTACTAGTAATGGTTGTATTATATGAAGAAAAATAATATTACCAACCATCTCACGCACATTGACACCCCCTCCAAATGTTTCTTCCTGTTCAGTACCTACAGTTTAAAGCGATTGTATAGCATATACCTATACGTGTTTAAATCCGCATCATTTAACGATTTATTTTGTATTAATTGTTAGAAAACTGTCAACGTAACATGATCGGAAATGCGTGCAACTATGTTGTAATTGTAAATCGCCAATGCACAGTCTGTCTATGCAATATATTCGAGAAATGAACACCCACCGTATAGGTATTGAATATAGATTTAATGAGCAATTCAAAATATAATATAACAACTTTAACAAATGAAAAAATATAATATGTAAACTTATAAATTTAATTAAGACACTTTTTCGAAGTAAAGTATAATAATGTTTCTCTACAAATATATTTACATTTAAACATGACTAACAAAAATTTGTATTTTTCTTCTTTTACAATATGAGTCTTTGAATATAAAAAGCCTTACAAAATATAATAATGTATTTGAGCAATACGAAATACAGTACTGAACTTCAATAAATATTGGTAAAATAATTCGATACATTATAAATGAAGAATATAAATAATAAAAATATTATTTAAATCGCGAAAGTTTTTTGTTTTATTTTATTACAAAAAATTGCTTCGTTTTTTTTGTTTCAATATATAAAAAATCACAGACACTCTGAAAAAGTCGAATTTTTTCTCCATAAAAGGTAACACAAAGTATATTTAATGAATACACATCAAAAATATATTATTATAAAAGAATGATAGTAAATTATTCTTGAACGTTAAATAACAATATAGAGGCGTTAGCCTAATAAGGCACATAGAAGGCACTTGAAAATTAAGCGTGGTATAAAATAGGCTATTAAAAAAATGTCAATTTTTATTTAAAAAAAAAAAAGAAAATAATATAGTTATACAAAATATACAAATTATTTACCCTGTTTATTAACACTCGTAGAAAAAAAAAAAGAAAAAGATACCCTGTAATATTTTCTTGACTATGTACATTTTAAAGATGGCGTTACGAAGAGGTGTTTTATGTATGTTTGCAAATTTTTATGCATAGAAAGAAACTATATAGACAGTCTTTACCATTAAGTCTTAGTAAATAAACATCAACTTCGAAATAATTTAAACTTATTCAACGAAAAGAGTAACGTTGAATTGAAAAAAAAAATGTAAGTATAATAATATGACTAAAAAACATGGAAGCCCCGATAAAATTACATCAATATGGCAAAGGGTATAGATTAAACATAGAGTAATCTTAAATTATTCGATATTGGTAAAAAATACTCCGTTGAAAAGAAACTTCATCTATAAGACGAGCTCAATACTTGAATACTTGGAGGTTCATGCATATAAAGAGGATTCTCTTTTAACCATTTTGATGGTACACTATCACCAAATCCATATTGCACAGGAATATCGACGTACGAAGTTTCATAGTTTGCGACTTTGAAGTCGAAAGTACATGAATAAGAATACTTGGAAGGTGGAACAAATCCGGAGGAGGATATTTGTTGATAACTGCAACAATTCCACGGCGGTTGATATAGACACAGAGGATACTCCGGAGGGACATAATTTAATGATGAATTACTGAAGGAATGTTCGATCGAACGGTGAACTTGAACATGATGATAGTAATTATTATTAGGCTCCGTATCTTGGCTTTTGTTTTTGACCAGACAAAGGGCAGACTCTTGGACAGCAGTATGTGATACACTTTTACGTTTCGGTTCGTATTGATCGTTAGGTAATTCGTCCAGTTTCCTTTTATTTTTGGATAAATCTAAACATGCATTATTTAATGCTTGTTCTGATTTTATTAGGTTTTCTTGATCCAACCACTTTTGTATTTGGCGTCTATGTATGCCAAATTTTCTGGCTGTCGCTCTTTGGTTCCCTTGACATGTTTTGTCATTTTTAAAAGCGTCCAAAACGTGCAACTTAAAATCGGTTGTATAAAACCGCCGTTTACTCAACGTAGCGCAAGTAAAATCTAAAGCTTTATCGTTTTTCTCGTACGAAGAACAACTGCTTGTATCGTCATCCTCGCTATCGGTGATTTCATCAACGTTCACGTACTCTTCAGAATCGGAATTATTACAAATTTCTTCCTTACATTGAATTCTTGTCTCTTCTTTTAATTTATTTATCGAAGACGAAAGCGTAATATTATTAGTAGAATCACATATAGAAACTTTCTTTACCTCAGCAACAGATATGCTACCTGCGTTGCATTCCTTATTGCCGTCAGGCTGTCTGGCAGAAGTAAGGTTCAAGGCCGTCGTATTAGATTGCTGTACACTTAAACGTAAAGTAGTTTCCATTTGTAACCATTTTTGAATTTGTCTTCTATGAATACCGTATTTTCTGGCTGTGGCTCTTTGATTACCCTGACAATCGGCATCTTGCCGATAGGAATCCAATACTTGAAGCTTGAATACAGGTGAAAATATACGTCTGGAACCTGCGCCTTTATTTTCACGTACGCTATTTTTAGACAAAGTCTTCTTGTCAACTTTTAGCGTCGTTTTATTAACCGTAGATGGCATATCGGACCACGATTCGTCTGTACCGTGCACCATAATCAAATCGAAACAATTAACTTCGACACTGTATTCGCACCGAAAAATTTACAATTTTAACGCGTTTTTATAAAAATCTACAACACCATTTTACTGGGAACTGTTTTTAAGACTTTGAACTAGGGTTATACTCGTCATTGGTCCCCACTATCTGTCGTATCTCATTCTTAACTCTCCCCACTCGTGTGTGAGGCGCGAAGTCACAGAATCATGCTAGCCGATACGGCGTCAAGTGATGAAGAACCTAGCTACAAAATTTACAGATTACGTTGTCTACTCTTGTATGCATATATTTTTTTGAAGCAAATTATTTTGCAGTATTTTCAGATTGTAACTTACATAAAAACGTTAACAATTAATACAGTAATCCGGGTGAAATTATATTCTTTCTTGTAACTGGATTTGTATTTGTAAACGCGTTTTACGAAAACCCTTGTAGCTGAGTTTTTCATACTAAAATATGTGCGTAGGAAGACACATCATTCGTGGAAGCATTTTAATGTTATCAATGGTGCCACATTTACGAGAGTATTAAAACAACACTTTGAAGTCCTTCATTTAACCGTACAAACTTTTCAAATATTATATTTCGTATTTTTCAAACTTATTATTTGAAAAATATTTCATTTACGACAATCGGATACGTTACGAATGGAAGAAATTTACTTGATATAGATCAACGTGCAGATCGGCAACTACGCTTTCAAACATGTGCCAACTAGATATTAGTAATCGCAGACAGGGTGACGCCAAGCCTTACCTAGCCCGTCTCCTTCTGCCTTGCAACGGGTACTATTGTCAGCCAAACTATTATCCCCTCCAAGGCGAGCATTGCCGTTTGACTTTCTTTTGTCCTACGCTATTGCTCCAACTATGTATCCGCAGCCATAACGGCGCTTTTAAATAAAACGAGAAAAATATTTAATGACCGACAGAACACGATAAAAGAAGAAGGAGCCACCATACAGCGCCGGACGTGGCATACCAAGAACTATATCTTGCAGGGGAATGGCCTGCAGGTATTCCATTGAAATATCGCATTTCTTTACCATTTTCTTTTACAGAACCTTTTTTTTGGTAACAATGAATTGAAATATAATTTATAAGAATAGTGCGATTCTTTTGAACTATACCTACGCTTGAGAAAATGCTGCTTCGTTTCGGAAAGTCTCACCAACTTACTCGTATAAAAGGTTGATGGCGATGTTGTTTGTATGTATGTACATGCGAGGTGTCAAATTCCGGTAATATTCTCGCTACAAGGGTTTCCGCCACGAGTTGACAGGTTGTGCATTTGCTAATTACAGAAACATTAAAGCGTCGTTAAAACGTAATATCAGCGCCTATAAATTGTTACAGTTTTGTACAGTAAAATGTGTTGTATCTCTATTACGCATATCGCATAATTAATCAAAATTTATTGACATGAATCTCAATCTAATCACTGTATAGGTACATTTTATAACCCACAGCCACAATATATAAATGAAATCCACTCGATGAAGAAATTTAAAATGAATCTGTAGGTTTCAAATCGTTGCAAAACTAATTAAAATTTTGGCATTCAAAAATTTTCGGCAATACGTAATACAGCACCATACATATTACATACGCACACGTACGCATGTATCCGATAAAAATGAAGGTGTACTTTTAGTCAGACACTTGGTACGTGTGAAAATTACATGAGGAAAGAGAAGAAGCACAATTTAATGGTCAAAGTACCATAACTCGTAGGTAATTTATAACTTTCAAATTTTCATCCTTTTACTTTCTATGATTCTGATCATTTTAATCAGAATTACGGTAGATAATTTTTGAAGTTTGTTATTAGGTAAGTATATATTGTATGTATATGAATTATACGAATATACAATGCATCACACGTACCTATACTATACCTTTTATTTATAACGCACCACACACTTTGTTTTTTTTTTTTTTTGATGATCTTACAAACAGGCCGATATGTTATTTAGCAGTTCTCGGTATTATCATGTTGATTCTATATTTTCCCCCAAAAAGAGTTGATATCGGATCATCGGTGTGTTGGATGTAATACAAATCACACTTACGCAAATGAAACGAGAAAATTTGATTATATTCCTTCGACATCAAAAATTCCTCATTTTATTTCTCCAAATTTTGAAGGGAAATGGTATAAATCAACAACTTATTAAAAAATAAAACAAGTATACCGATAAAAGTTATATTTTTTCTACAGTTGAGAGAACTGAATTACCTAGATTACACTCAAGGCATTGCAGCATACACGCGACACGCCTAATTCTGTAATAATATTTGATAAAATCAAATTCCGATGCGCCTTATATTGAAACCGTAAGTTAAAGGACCGAGTGCAGCGAGAACGAAGTGATAGGTTTTTAACGATTTAGGTATTAAATTTAGCGTAAATGTAAAAACTCTCAATATTTTCACACCTAAGTGGAGGTACAGCCTCGGTAGCTACTCCCTTGAATACACCAATTCCTGTACTATATGCAGAGTAGCTAACTGCTATATACACACATAATTCTCACTGGACGATAATGAATATTATGTTGGCTAACTCCTTAAGTATTTTCATAGATGAAGTTAATCTATGGGCAATGTTTGATTTCAAATTGAATGACCGATTGGCGGGTACAAAAGAGATGATAACTCAGGTGAATTGTACGCAGGTATTTGTACTAAATGCTCGGAAACGTGAATTTTTGTAGCAGGTAGTTAGGTCTGGGTAGAGTAGGTCTAGATACACGCAACGTTCAAATTTCTCAAATTGCTTTTATAGTTAAGAGTTACAAAACCATATTAATCCTTCATTGAAGGTTATAAAGTTTTAAATACACTTGATATGACATATAGATTATGTACACGAGTCCTTTGTTTTCATAAAATTTGGTACTTATTTCGATCAGATAACAACCTGTTTTCCTGCGCCGATATACCTACACTTGAAATCTCATTTGATATTAAACGCAATTTTCATTTCATTTTATTTATTTATTATTTTTTTTTATAATGTCGGCTACTTTTTGATGTTTATTGTGTGTAGATATTGATACGCGAACGCGAAACTTGCATATAATTTATAGTGATAAGATAAGCGAAAAATTATAATTCAAAATTCTAAGAATACCGCAATGGAATATTAAACTAACAAAAATGTTGAATTTTGAATAAGGATCAATTTTGAAAAAAAAAAAAACGGGGATATGTTGAGACGGTTTTTAATTCTACACGACGAAAGTTGTCCTAAAAGAAAGAAGATTCGAGAAAAGTTGCAATTTCACCTGTTCTAGCAATTTTTCGGTAGAGAAGAAAAATGGCTACTTCGTAATGTATATGTATACGCAAGCATACGTATCAATAGATAAAAACCTGAAATGAGTAGAATGATGTTGAAACGAAAAAAAAAAAAAAAAGAATAGCCCGAAGCAAATCAGATATTGAATGATATTAGGCGTAGGAACGAATCTGTGTTCCCCACACTTGATTCAGAAAAACCGGAACAATTATAAAATGTGGCCAGTTCGCCCACGGGACAGAACATAGGGAATACTATATTATGCGCCAGAATGAAGGCCACCGGATCACAACAGGTGTGTAGGATGCTGTTAATAAAACCGTGTATAAAGTATTATTTTCTCTGAAAGAAAAATCACCACTAATCCAGTTTATCATTCAGAAAACACGAGTAAATAATACTTAATATCACTTTTTTTTTGTTTTTTGGCAACTTTTCTGATTTCAGTTTCTCGGAAGCGTTCTCACGGAAAAGTTTTCAGCGTTATGTATTTATAAGTACCTCATTAGCCATCTTCGATTATATCGAGTTGAGAATATTTTAGATTTTAATTTATTAACGCATTTGTCCTGCCTAAATAATCAGTTCTTAACTTGAAAACATGAATTAGAAATAAGTCGTATAGACCTTTCGTCTAACTTCGCCATATGATGCAAAGTTACGTAAACTTAAGACAGGGCAAAATTCTCAACGAATGATAGAATAAAGATAAAAACTAGCCATTTAGCACTTCTTCTCAATTGTTTACAAAACGACACAATAAATTGTTTCTATTGTTATTTTCTTTTTCTAAAACAGCTATAAAAAGAAGTTTTTTTCTTTTTCTTTTTTGATCCTCATAGACAAAAAATTTTAATTCGGAATTCCTACTCTTTCCTGTAACAGTGTGGCCATTTGATAAATTACTGTTGGTGGGAAAGATAGCTAGGTTCTGTGAATGAGCAAAATTACGCTGAAATTCAGTAATCTTTTTAAACCTAAATTTGTAAAAAATTAATATGCGAGTTATTTTAACATTTTTGTGATACTTATTCCATTATTTATGATATTTAATCGAGGTATTATGCCTCAGAGACGGGGTTTGCGGGGCACCATAAACATAGCACAGCTCATCCAAAATCATTGAACACTTTTTAAACGAAACTTGAGAATGAAGATTTTAAGTAGAACTCGATGCCAAATCTTATCCGTGATGTGACTTTAACAATGTTATTCATTTTCCTATTTAATTAAAATAAATACTAATTCATTTTTTTATAAATTCAAAAGTAAGCGATTAAAAAATAGTTGCGCTTGTCTCGAGTACTTTTTTGAAAATAATAACCAACAAGCCATGTTTTTCGAAGCCTCGCTACTTATCAATTATACCTACGTAATTTAGGGAAGAATAACTTAAATATTGCTGGTATTATTTCAATTATATCTCTGATTTTGATCATTTCTCTTTCGTTGAATATGGAAAAACCTCGTTTCTGCAAGATTCATAGAAAATGTACTGATAAAAATTTCAAAGTCATGATTTTGTGGAACTTAAAAATCGCCGACGATAACTAATCATAAAATCTAAGCACAACTGAATTTTGTAAAATTCATAACTGGGATAAGTCATTCAAAGTAGCAAGTTGAAAAAATAAAAAATAAACAATTAACTTTATTAAAAATTAAAAAATGCCACAAAAAAATAATAAAATATAACTCACATGAAGTACACAATTCGATGTCATAGAAATTAAACAACACCGCAAACTAAACCATTTCAATTAACAACATTAATACAAAAATGCATAGAAGTAAAAATAAACCACTCCATCAAGTACATATACGAATGAACCAAAAGAAAATAGTCATCAAGGCTCAAATCAATAATATTGCCTTCCTTCAAAACATAACCCCACGTAAACGTAAACATGCATGTGTACTCATTCGTGAACTTTTTTCGGTCATGCGTTCAATATCTGCACGCTATTGAACTTCTGTGACAAACTTACAAAAATTCTTTCAATGATCAATTTTAGTGTACGCACATATCAGAACTATTCAAATCACTAAATACGTAATACATATGTGATATCCTGGGAAAGCATAACATGAAAAGGGTTGCTATTTTACCCTTAGATTGGAAATGAATTGGTGCTCAAAGAAATTGGTAACGCAATGGCAGTAATCATGTTCATTGAAATATCAACAAAACACTAAGCATTGAAAGTTCAACAAAAATGGCTGCTGTATATGATCTGAAACAGAATAAACGTTATTTTAAGTCCTCATTTTCGAAAGCATTGAACGAATAGAAACTATTTTATCCATAATTCATAATTTTTCTGCTAACGGAACATTTCAGAAAAGTTGTAATAGCCACATTTTAAAACACGAAACATACTAAATACATTAGACCTACTACAGTAATTCGTACCACAAATCATCTTCCGAATCAAATTCTTCGTCATTATCGCATTTCATCATTGGAGTGACATTCAAATTTAAAGGTTCAGAATTAGAAACAATATCGAATGGATTTCGAACATTTGATGACGAACAACTTTCAGCAGACTCTATCGGTACAGCAGTTGCCAGTGACTCGCCAGATGCTATATCTTCGTCTGCACTAACTGAAGCAATTAATTGGTTTCTTTTTTCAAGTAAAGTTTTCCTTTCATTATTAAGTGTCTTCAAAATTTTCTAAATTGTCTCCAACTTTTCCTCGTATGCTTTTATTTTCTTATCTAATTCGATCCTTTCCTCGTAAAGTTTATTCACGCCACCATCTGAATCGCCGGAATCACTTTCATACTCCGAATTAGAATCTTCAGAGGAAGAGACGTATTGGAAATCGCCGATCATATTAAACAATGTTATTTAATTCCTGTTTTGCTGTCCTATCTGTACAAAAGAAAACGTAGCAATAAGTGACTATTATTGTAATCAGTGTACAGGGCACTGTAGCTTAAGCCAAGATAACAAGTTTTAAAAAATTGAAAATAATTTAAAACTCACTACTTGAAATTTACAAAAAATTAAACCCAAAATACCTACAATTCAGGGAATGGAATTCAATTATTTCACTTCATAATGAAAAAAATTAATATTAGTGCACGTGCACAATTATCAAAATTTTGGGGAAAATTATCTATTGATAAATTAATTTTTTCAAAACAAATAACACTATTTCAATCTGAATGCAAGTGTTATTTTGATGATGATGGTAAATCAGTAAAATCACGAAGCGACGGAAAAACTTGCAATTTCTTTACTGACAAACTTTGAACTTTACATTAGTAAGTTGTAGCTTCCCGGAAACAGATCCCAAATAGTACCCGTTGAATTTCACGTTTTAACTTTTTAAGATCGTCTATCTCCGTACGGAAGCAATCGAACTCGAAGCAAATAATGAAAATAATGAATAATAATACTACCGATTTACGATTTTTTACTGATCTGTGTCAGTTTGTTTTGGTTGTCTGTTCACGTACCACATCCTTAAAAATCAACTAAAATAAAGTTCAATTTAGCTTTATTTTCATGTAACTTAAATTTTTTTTCTGTTATCTATTTTTTACCTTATCAAAACTTTGTCATTTGTCAACAAACTCTAAAGAAGCTCAGAGTTGCTCAGAGTTTCGATTGATTTCTTTTGTATAATTTGTAGGAAAAATAAAATAATAATGTTCATTAAAAAAATAGTGATGGAATTTTTGAAAAACTTAATTTAGAGTGTGACATAGGTTGAATTTTTACAGTTCTTTGAGTTTTATTTGCACGTATGGATTCTGAATCAAACATATTCATTACCAGAGGAAAACTAGCAAAATCATTAGGTTCCAATTACGACCGGTACATTTCATTTACTATTTAAATTACTAATACTATTTGCGTTGAGCTGTCAAGTATGATAATTTATGCACTTTTGGTATTTCAGATATGTTTCTTTGATGAAAAAGTGGTTCACTAAAGAGGTAAATTTTGTTAATATTCATTTTTCATTTGTGCCCTGCCATGTTATAAAAAAAGGGTATTAGTTTTTCTTTTTTTTCAGCTGAGATTTTCAAAATATATGATGATAACTACTTTAATTAGCAAGAACCGATAAATTTCATTCATGAAATATATACTAATAGTGGCACCATGAATACATATTTCAAGAATGAAATTTATCTGTACTTGCTATTTGAAGTAATTATCCTATTAAATTTTGAAAATCTCTCCCAAAAAAAAAACAAACATCACTACCCTTTCCTTATAACAGATCATATTCACAGAACAATAAAGTTCATTCCAAATTTTCATTCCTTAATTTATTACTTAGATAACGAAAGAAGAATATGATGACGAATTGCGTACATTTCTTACGCCTGTGCAAATCAGATTCCACAATAAATTTATTCTCTCCATGCTGTCGAAATGCTCCAGTACCGCTTCGTCAACTTCTCCCTTTTTGTTTACTGATTCCGATGTTGAACCAGATTTCAAAAAAATCAAACTAGAAAATGTCGAATCTACCTTTAAAAACTTATTGGTAAGGAAAGATCTTCGTTATTTAAAATTTGCGGAAGTTAGGATACTATACTCGATTCTCATAGCAGGTTGATTATCACGATCATGTGAAAGAGGTCAAGCCTAAAACTTTACACGAAGAATTGGTATCTAAAGGTTTTTTGAATTTTTTACCCGACTATGATACTATACATGCTCGAATGATGTTGCATGCTTGGGAACATGATCTCAATGATGTAGAAGAAAACGCTTGCAGACTCATTATTGAAGCTACTTATGTAAGTTGAATCGATTTTATCATGATTTCAATTTTTATTGCTCAATGTCAAGTTACTCAAATGAATTATTTCCATTAGACTTTTGCTCGTAATGTGATTACCGCCATTTTGAGTCGTAGAAGTGGATTCAAAACCAAAGATCGTCAATTTGTTTATGGTCACGGGTCACCTGTAGCCAATCCTTGGTTGAGGAATACCATGAAATATGACCCTAGTGATAGATGGTGATTATTAAACATTATGGCAAAATATGAAATCTTCAAATAAAACTAACAGTGTTTATCTTTTAGCGAAGCTACGGAGATAGTCAATCACGAAGAATGTGTACACGTACCAAAAATTAAACCAATGCTTTCCGAAATGGAAGAAAATATTGCTTTCGAATTAGCCCTATCATCAGAAAATACGCAAGCTATTCGAAAATCTCCGGTAAACATTGATGACGTTATCAGTGCCTTGCAGGTATGTTACTAAGGTACAGATTTTTTTTTACTCAAAATAGAAATTTCATTTTAATAAGTACCCGAAATGTATTATTTAGGTGCATCCAAACGTTATTCCTCGCTACTTAATGTACTCTGTAAATATGGAAAAATTACTACTATCCAAGAATCACCTTTCTTGGGAAGATATTGGAGGTGGAAAATAAATGTGATTGATTCTAACAAATATGTATTGATTTTAAAAGCTGGATTTCTTTTGAAATGGAAGAGTTGTGATTTCTGTATTAGCTATTGAAATGAAAAATTGATGAAAATATTGTCGATGTGTTTTAAATGAATAATAATGTCTCAACCAGTTGACAGCTTTGCATACTTACTTCCATTCATGTATATTTTTATGTAGTAAGTCCTAGTATTTGTTTTTTTTGGTAAAATAAGGTAATATGTAATTTATTATAAGAAAGGATATTAGTGTTTTTTTTCAAGCGTAAGTTTTGAAATTTAAGGTGATAATTACTTTAAATTCTAAAATTCACTCTTGAAAAAACGAATACTAATACTATTTCTTTATGACAGAACACATATATGTGCGGTAGAACCTTGATTATTCGACTTAATTAAGAATTGGGATGTAAGAAATATAAGAAGATCAAATAATTGAAAAATTCAGTTTTTTTGTAAAAAAAAAAGTTGAAAATTGAAAAAGGTTACAGTGCGCGTAACTCATATTTGAAAAAATTTGAACTGGGTAACACCTAAAACTAGAAAAATAACAACTTCGAAACGAAACTTGTATGAATAGAAGCTTCAAAATGAATATAACAAAAATTTTGCTTCGACATATCTTGGTAATAATAAAAAGCAATATAACTAGAACCTAGAAAATTGAAAAAATGATCATTTAAAAAAAATCTGTCAATATATAAGATGTCTGGTATTTATTTTACAAGTTGACAACAACATTTAATTTAGAAGTCGAATAATTCAGTTGGTGGGCGTAATATTCTTGATCTGTTAATCGAGGTTCTACTGTAGTATACCGCAAACTTTTTGAGTGTTACCTGATTATTTGTGTATACTTTTTTCATTACGTTGTCATTTTTGTAAAAAGGTGTAAATTTGAATTGAAGTATAAATTTGAGTCGTTCATTATATAAAATGTGATAAATGATAATACACATTCTATTTTAGTTGTATTTCGATTTTTACGTGAAAGTCTGTCCAACTTACAATTTTTCTTTAGTATTCTCATTTACATTGTTTTTAAAGTTTTCAGCTCTGTTTCGTCATCTCTGTTGCTCTTATCCATGGGATGGACCAACACTACTTTTTTCATACGTAAATGTAATTGAAATGTCACAGTAAGCCTTCAGATGCAATGCTTCAATCGGGAAAACGCTTATTGTAATATTTAAACATTCCTAATTCATGAAATTGAATTACACTTTTGTTGGTTACCTATTCAAATCGAACAAATTTAAACACGAGAAACATGATTTATATGCTTGATCAACAATATTCCCACTTTATGAGAAATGAGAACATTCAATTATTGTAAATTTCAATTTTGTTAATTTCTCCGACAATTTTTGTAAAATTCATGTTTTTGTTTCTGCTTTTTCTGTGCAATTATGTTAGAATTTTCCTTAAAACTTGTATAAATCGAAGCTTTACAATTACAATATTACTAATAATTCCACAGCCCATCCTTCCCTCGCATCCCAACCATTATTTATTCATTATTCGTGTAGATTTTTGATTTTTCCTTGAATTGTTTTTTATTTTTTCCAAGTTTTTATAGTATTTTTTGCAAGCCGTTCACCATCAGCACGTTCAGATCTTTAAAGTTTTAGAGCTAATTAAAATTTTTCATTATTACTGCATTTCTGAAAAAAGCCACGAACTTCTGGAGGATTTGACTCTTATTTGGAAATTGAATCATATCGTTCTATATAATAAACAAAAAAATAAAAAACACTGATAAAACTGTGACCATTTTCGATAACACGAATTTATTAGTTATTAAAATTTCGGATGACGAGGATAGTTTTATTATAACTCAAAATTATTCATTTATAATTATCTGTCATTCATTTTAAAGTTTATTATTCATAAAATACACAAAAATGATACATAGCCTTTTCATTATCAATTCATCCGGGTAAGTTTTTCCATCTTCTGCACTTCGATCAAATTTTTAAGAGTTGGTTTTCATTTCAAAATATGTTGTCAGGGATGTTTTTATGGAAAAACATTGGAAAAGTGTTATTTCACGATCAGTATGTGATTACTTTTTTGAGCAGCAACGCAAGATCACTAATCCTGAAGATATTCCTCCTGTTATAGCTACACCTCATCATTACCTGATCAGTATATACCGATGTAGCCTCTTTTTTGTTGCTGTTTGTATGACGGAAGGTAGATGGACGCTAAAAGATCTTTAGTACATAGATGAAATATTTTGAATCGAATGATAACAATTTCTTTTCCAGTTCCGCCTCTTTTTGTCATCGAATTTTTACACAGAGTTGTTGAAACGTTCGATGATTATTTTTCGGAATGTACAGAATCGATTATTAAAGAAAATTATGTTGTCGTTTATGAGGTAAGAATTAAACTTGTACCAAAACATAATTTTATGTCATGTTGTACTCATTGTTATTCTTTGATAGTTATTAGATGAGATGTTAGACAATGGATTCCCATTAGCCACTGAATCTAATGTGTTAAAAGAATTGATCAAACCTCCTACAATTCTGAGAACTATTGCGAATACTGTCACAGGAAAATCGAAGTATGAAGGAAGATGCTCAAATTTTCAATGAAGAAATTGAATTTTTTTCAATAAAATTGTTTTTCAGTGTTAGTGCAATATTACCCAGTGGGCAACTTTCAAATGTTCCTTGGAGAAGAACAGGAGTCAAATATACGAATAATGAAGCGTATTTCGATGTGGTTGAGGAAGTAGATGCAATTATTGATAAAGCAGGCTCTACAGTTTTTGCTGAAATACAAGGATATGTAAGGAAAATTTGAACATCTGTCTGTAATTGATTCAGTTCGGTGAAATTTTACTTTATTTTTACACAGATTGATTGCTGTATCAAATTAAGCGGTATGCCAGATTTATCATTATCTTTTATGAATCCTCGTTTATTCGATGATGTCAGCTTTCATCCATGTGTGCGATTCAAAAGATGGGAGGTGAATATTTCGAATAAAAGTAAATCGTGATCGAGAAAATATTCTCATAGTTTTCTTTATTGATCAATTTCAGAATGAACGAATTCTATCATTCATTCCGCCGGATGGTAATTTTCGATTAATGTCGTATCACATAGGATCTCAAAGCGTTGTTGGAATTCCTATATACATTAGACATAATATCACTTTCAAAGATATTGGAGGTGGTCGCTTAGATATTACTGTAGGTCCTCGACAAACAGTTGGACGCACTGTAGGTGTTAATAATCATTAACGAGTTATGTAAAATAAACTTCTGAATTTGTCACATTCGGCAATTATCTCTCGTATTTCAGGTAGAAAATGTAATCCTTGAGATTCCTATGCCAAAATCTGTGTTAAATTGCATATTGACTCCGACTCAAGGGAAATATTCTTTCGATCCAGTTACCAAGGTTTTGTTATGGGATGTTGGAAGAATTGATATTAGCAAAGTACCAAATATTCGAGGCACCGTAAGGAATAACACTTTTGAAGATAGTAAATTTATAAAAATGTTTTTCATTTAAAACTTTTTTTTTCAGATAAATATTCAAAATTCAGCCCCTGCTATTGAATCTAATCCATCAATTAATGTAAGTGAAATTTTGATAATTTTTTCAAATCGGGAAATCGATAAGTATTTTTATGAAAAAGATTGCGATTGTTCATACGTATGATTGTCGTTTCAGGTCAAATTCACAATAAATCAGTTGGCAGTATCTGGCTTGAAAGTGAATAGATTAGATATGTATGGTGAGAAATACAAACCTTTTAAAGGTGTGAAATATATAACAAAGGCAGGGAAATTTCAAATAAGAATGTAATTGTTTATTTTATCATACCTAATGATAATTATATTTTTTGTACACTTACTATTTTTAATTTCGTATTTTCGTATTAGCCTTGATTTATTCAAATTATTTTTTCACTGAAGTGTACCTGAGTATTTGACGATCTATTGGCCAATGCCTGTTGTGCTTATGTTCAATTTATCTTTCACGTTATTTTCAATGCCACATAATTAATCGATGAGGTCCGATGCATCATGGAATTTTAAATAGAATAAGAAATGAATAAGATGATTTCCTGTTATCGAAATTTTCTTACTTCATTATTTCAGCACTGAGTGATCCAAACTGAAAAGGTTTACCTTATTGTGCATTTAGGCGAGGCCAAATTATAAACAAATACAAGGGAACTGAGAACTTGCATAAATTTGTTTTCATCTTCAAAACTTATGCTTCTCAGCAATTTCAGTAATCTAATTTTTTTCTTTTTGCTAAAGTGTTGAACATAGTTATTTTCGAATCTCGATTGTTGCGATGCTGACGATATTATGATCCCATTAAACATCCATAGGCACATTAGGCACCTATCTCATTGCTTAGGCATTCATCATCACTGGTCGAGAGAATCAAAATCATAAATATAATTTAAAGTCTGTATCATATTGTTATCAATTAAAATGCTTGACGTTTATTACTGACAATGTCGAGAAATAGAAGAGAATAATAAATTTTCGTACATAAATTATTTCTTATTGCTTTTTCTTCTTAGCTTGGTTCTAGCGGATAACTAAAACCGTAACTAACTGAACTTACTGCAATCCGCTGATAAAAAAGGTTGCCTAATTTTTTAGAAAATAAAAATTTCAAATTCAATTTTAATATCGCGTAGTAAAAAAAATTACTATTCATATTGTTTAGTTAAATTTATCTAATTCGCGTTTAATATTTAAAGAAATTTACGAATAGAATGCATTTTTTCTTTCAATACTTCAATAATTAATGAAAATATTCTCCAGAACAGTCCAAAATTAATAAAAACATTAAAAACATTGTCGAAAGTTACGCCATTGCAATCACATTTTACGTTTCACAAGCTGGTAACAATGCTAAGAGAAGACATCTTTGAAAAGAAAGTTTTCTATATAGCCAATCACAATTGTACAGTATTGACAAAAGCTTTTAGTTTGTTTCCTACTGTTGTAGGCCGAAGGTCACTGATATACTCGTAAATATTAGAGAGAAATGACAAAAGTGTTAATGGCGTTAAATTGGATAAATAGGTAGTGAAAATTTTTGTCAAACTGTTGCCTATTTCGATACTATATTCTAGTGTTTTAATTTGCGCGAGTGTGTTCGAAATTTACATCACTAAACTACTCTGTTTCATAATGCAAGTTGTTTTCTCGTGTAATGAAGCTGAAACACTTTTTCGTTATTTTACAGTGAGTAATATTAAATAGTAAAGATTACTTGGAAATCAGTTGAACTATCTTGAAATTCGTTCGTTTAACTGGGTATTAAGTGATTAATTGATATTTGTATAAGAGATGACAATATTCTGTTGATGACCCAGTTTTCTATTTCAATTCTATACTGATTTGTATTTACTGATAATACACTTATGTACCCATAATTAACGATTTAAAATTTGAATCATTTTAAAGTAACTAAAATATTATTTAAATTAACGTAACTTCGATTTGTGCATTTATCGTTAAATTGTACCTCGAGGCACAGTTGATAAGCCTGTTGCTATGCTGTACGATTATATGTGAATATCAGCTCTTGGGTGTATTATGCTACGTTAATGGTGTGTACGTGAGATTTGAAAATTTTTTTCTAAAAATTTACCCTTACTCGTATGTTTCAGAACGACATGATACGAAGATAAGCATCTTTATTTTATTGAATGAGCGATTAGTTCGAAGGTGTATACGCAGATATGCGACGTTAGGTTTATATATTAATACGACAAAATGACCTAATGATTGTATCTTTCGAAAAGATACTCCGAATTTTATAAATGCTTTACTATGGATAGTAGAAATGGCGATTGTTTCGACCATGATACTCTGTTCGGGCATATGCCTGCGGAGTCCAACATTGAACACGCTTGTCTAAAAGACTACTTATTAGAGCCTAGCGCCCATGATAAAATAGGTTGTGATGGAATTTGTTACCCGACTACGAAAACAACATTCGCATCTACTTTAGAATCATACGCCGCGTGTAATAATGGTAATATGATCAACTTACCCATTCGTAATAATATGCACGCCAATAGTTATCTCGACGTGCATAATTCGATGAATACATTTATACCTAACTACAACAACGTATCAACAAGCTGTCCTTTACCAATGCCCAATAATAGTGCAATGGGCCATTTCAACAACAACAATCATCCGCCGTGCGGGGATTATTCTATGCTGGACGCTAACTTAACAACGCCGGTGTACAACCATACACCCAACACCGCTCTTAATCTTCCTAGTACATTGGCCGAAGGTAAAACCTTGGTTCAGCAACCAATCATGCACGAAACCAGTACCTTGGTCAATAGGACACTACCGACGGCGGATAATCTCTTAATGACTCCAAACGCTGGTTCGTTTGTGAGTAAAAATATACCAGACGGGATACTCAGTCAGTCGGACGCCGCTTATGAAATGATGGCTAACAGCAATTCCAACTTCATGGCATCGCCCCTATTCGGAAGCGCCGAATCGGCCTTACCGTCTAAAGATTCGGATCCATTTTCGCCAAGTATTTCGTCCAGCGTTTCGTCGATACCTTCGGTCGAAATGCCGGATAAATCTTCGTATGTGCCCGGTAGCGTGGACAGCGGCGTCGTCGTCAACGGATCAAGTTCGTCGCCTTTCAGCACCACTGATTCAAACCGTAACGGCGAATGTTCCAGTATAAACGATAGCCTGATCAGTCCTCTGACTCAAGGTACGGGTAGCGAAAGATCTGTCGAAACCACTCCGGGTAGCGAAAGCGTCGGTAGTGAGATTTGCTCGCCTAGAGTAGATTTCGAAATGTTATCGCTTGAACTGAACGCCAAGAATAACGTGAAACTGAAGGAAAAAGAAAAAAGCCATAAAGGTCGAAAACGAAAAAGCGAAGCTAAAAAAGAAAAACCAGCCAAACCGAAAAAACATCCTGTTATCGTACCAACATACCAAAGTCAAATTTCACCCGGCCAAAACGGTATTAAATTGAAAATATCGTTGGCCACACCGGGACCCATACCGGTTACGAAAAAACGTAGAAAAAATAAAAAACAAGTCGTCTCAGAACCAGAACCCGAAGTGCAAAGCGATTGGGGCGCTAAAATGCCCGAAAATTTGTTACGAGATATATTTCATATGGTCACCGAAAGTGAAGGCTGTATGCCATTTCTTGTCAGGTATCTAAATAAATGTCCAATTTTTATTATTAAGCGGCTTCTTTTCGTTTTCTATGTGCATTTTTTTACATTACAGAGTGTCGCAAGTATGCAGATTATGGAAAGAGGTGGCGTTGACACCCGATCTTTGGTATAATATTGATCTCTCTAATAGATGGGTTTCCAAGAACCCGATAATTAACGATTATAACTTTTCATGGCTTTGTGAAAATCGATTATCCAAGGTTCAAGATTTGAATCTAGGTACGTTTAATCTATCGGTTTATTCCTTCTTTTCTTCGTCTGATTCGTAACACGAATTTCGAGTACTGATTGCTTGATTTTTTTCTACAGGAGGTTGGACGTTCCTCAATGTTCCTGCAGTATTAGAAAAAATAGCCAAATGTTGTACAGAACTAAGTGGAATTGGTCTTGCCGGCTGGGAAAGTTTAACCGCCGATCATGTCAAATACCTAGTTTCAAATTGTCCCAATCTGCAAAGAATTAATTTATCTGGTGTTAGCGTAAGTATCTCGCGAAATATACTTACGCTTTAAGTTCGCTGATTAAATATTTGGTATTTGTTTTGCAGTCGAACCAGAGTAGCAATAATAAATCGGGAGTAGCTTTAAGTTCACTGCTGTACATAGCCGAAGAAGTAGGAGAACGATTAACGCAGCTGGTTCTATCTGATAATAAACTCGTTGGGATTCCTCAGTTTATACAAACGTTAGCTGTGAGTACATTACATATTTAATTATCGGTTGTTCGAAAGCTTACACGGTAATTGAAAGCTTTCGTGGCGTTGTGAACTTGAAAATTTAAGTACTGTAAAGTAAAGTGTCGCAGAAACTTTTAGAAATACGAAAAGATTTAACAATGGGATTATTCTTTTGAAATGTTTTTCGCTTTTCACTTCATTTGTATCTTGATCATTGTTCATTGACTTCCCATTTTTCTTGTATATTTTTCTACGCAAAAGTTGGAAATTCACCAGCATTTTATTATTTATGTTCTGAACAGATGTTCTCGTCAAAAAAAATTGTACTTTTTTCATGATTCATTTTGCTTTGATTCTTTATGTTCGTTTCAATTTTGGATTTTTTCTAAGCTTCTGAAAAATTTTAATTTTTTTATGCGTAAGATTTCAAAATATTTTACTTTCTTTTCAAAGAAATTTCTGCTCCATTTTTGTGAACATTGAAGTACATTTGTCTAATGATTCTTTTGGTATTGATTACATTTTATGTCATTAAAGAAGTCGATTCGGGTTAAACGAAAAGCATTAATTTTTCATCTAAGGGTTTATACCTATCAATAAGCTTAATGCGATCAAAAATTTTCATAAAATTTCTAGCTCATCATCATTATTGTGTTCGTAAATGATCAAATTTTTATCGTTTTTGACTAATTTCCCATTTCTATCGTACTATTCGCAGAACCATTGTCCAAATTTAGAAGTATTAGATTTATCGAACGTTCGAACCTTGACGGCCACCGGCCATATTCACATCGAAAAACTGCAAGAAGGATGTCAAAAGCTGCGAATACTGCGAATAACCAACAGTCAAGTATCGCTGACTCCTGTCTCGCTTAAAGAACAAATGGCCTCGCCAGGATTTCCACATTTGGAAGAGCTGAGCGTCGCCTGCATGATGAATAGTTTGAGTTCCTTAACGCAGCCGTTCGTCGACGATGAATCCATCGAAAGGATTTTGAAAACGTCGACTAAATTAAAATTACTAGATGCGCGAAATTGTTCCAAAGTCACCGATTCTAGTTTAGTACGCGTTCCTGCCTGGGATCTTACTCATCTGTACCTTTCAGGTAAGGAAAAACATGCTCATAATGAAATTCGCAAAATTGCTAAATACTTGCGCGAAAATTTATCTCGATCGTGTGTACGATTTGGATGATTTGAAGATCAGCGCGGCGCGCGGCGAATTTACGAATAACTTGTACGAAATTTCGACTGCAGATGAAATCGAACAGCACGCAACTTTTTCCCAAGTCAATTTGCATCGTTTTATGATATTGCGTTAATAGAGCTTGATAACGTATCGAATACACGATAATTACTCGTACCTATGAATTTTGTCTTCTTGAATGCTTCGTGTTGAATGAATACGCCGGAAACATACGTATTCGAAGTTTCATCAATGTGACGTGTCGAGTAAACCAGTTGTATTTTCGAATATTATATCAAAATTATATCTGCAAATGTTCTAAATCATCTTTTTTGATGTACGTTTCATGGGCCTATAAAATTTCGTTATTCTAAAAAATTAAGTCTGCATAGGAATAAGTGATGCAGTTGAAAATTTGGACAGTTTTTAGGCGTAAAATATTTAGAAGCTTTGAACAATTTTTTTTTTTTTTCATTTTCGAATGTATATTTTGAATGTTTGAATGTTGTTCCTTATTTCTGATCAAAAATTTCTTCTCGTTTTGAAAATACGAGTACTTTAAATTTCATATCAAGTGTTTCAACAAGCGATGAAAACTTGGAAGTTAACCGTGATAAAATAGCTTTTGTACCGAATAAGCACTAAAAAAAAGGGGGTTAGAAGAGGAGCTGAGTATTAAGTGTGGGTACCATTAAAAAAAATATCCATTTTCTGAGTCTTTATGATTGTTAGTTTTCCATCTATTCGAATGGCTTCATTTTTTTTTCTTTTTACTCTCCTCGTATGAATTAAATTATTGCTCGTGCTCGATTTAATTGATGTTTTTCGTCATTCCCGAAAAACAATAATGTACTTGTTGTAGCGACGACGAACAAACGCATTTCTCCCCACTACCATGTTGAGCAGGTACCCAATTGGTTCCCGCGTTTTTTTTTTTTTACATACACATCATTATTTCGTTGGCTCTACCAAAGTACAACCTTCCTTTAGTCTTATCTGTAGCGATGTCAAATCAAATGAAAAAACGAACTATTACAGTTTATCAATCATACCGCCGAATAACAGTGCCGAGGGGAGGAGAGAGAAGGAGGAAGGCCGTCCAATGAATTAATTTCGACAATTTTCCAGTTTTTCAAATGTTTTGTGTTTACAATGGAAATTTTTCTCGTTACACAAAAGCCATTCTCCCCTCGAATGAATGTTGTAAACTAAGTAGTAAGTTTACTCGATGATTGGAATGTAATGTAATGTGATATGCAAATAAATAGATAGGTATATTCCTGGAGAGATGAAACTTTACTAAAAAGTTTGAGCTTTGAACTAGTCTATGAAAAATCAATCAATCAATCAATCAGTCAATAAGCTTTATTTTTACAAGTGTACATATCTACTTGAATATAATACACTCGTGGCCCTAGAAACGGGCAAAAGCCTCCCCCAGCCTCCTCCATTCGTTCCGGTCCTGGGCAATCCGCTGGAAGGCACTGTGTCCCAGCAATCTACC
>FIZR01011508.1:0-13909 GCA_900060175.1 Ferrisia virgata
TTTTTAAACCCCCCCCCCCCCCATCATGTATGAGGGTACCGTAGTAGCGGGTGCAATTGATGATATAATTATTGAAATTTGGTATAATTAATGAGAGAGATGTATAAAAATTTCTTAGATCAAGAGGTATTCAATATTTTCCGAAGGGAGGGGGGCGTGGAGGATGAAACTTTAAGGCATCAGCCCCGTCCGATTTTCATTTGAAGTAATTTTTACGATTTTGGAGTCGATTTCATGATCTTGTAGAATACGAATATCCTATTACTATTTTAAAATCCGATGACAAGCAGTGCCCTAAATTCGAAATTAAAAAACTCCGCCTCGTGGTGTTTTTTTGTGAAAAATGACTCTACAAGGCAGTTTTTTCTTCTACAACGGAAACTAGCTTTCGTATGGTAGTTTAAACACCATATTTGAAAGTTATTGGTGAAATTGGACTAATGTACCCCTTTTGAGCATTTTACCTCTGAATATTCGCATTTTCTCGATTTTTTTTTGTATTTTGCATAGTTTTTTTCAAACATTTTTATTCTACTGTCACAAGCAACACGTTTACAACAAACCAAACTCATTGTTATTGATAACCAAAGATCACGTACAGTACTCGAATTTTGCTCAACAACCCCCTCCCCCTCTCACCGATCTACCTTTCAAACACACCAGCCCTTTTTTCCAGAATCGTAAAAATTACTTCAAGTGAAAATCAGAGGGGGCTGTTACCTTAAAGTTTCTTTCCCCCATCCCGCCCCCCTATGGGAAATATTGAATACCTCTCGATCTTAGAAATGTTTATATATCTCTCTTATTATTCATTAATTATACCAAATTTCATAATTATGTCAATTGTCGAGTTTTGTTTGAAATGCACTCGCTACTGCGCTACAATCATACATGAAGGGGGGAGGGGTGTAGAATGCGAATAGGGGTTGAAAGCTGCTTAATTTCGAGTATATATATGTTCTATATGCGATTCTGAATAACTTTGATTCTATCGAGTACGATCGTATGCTCGCTAATTTTGATGTAAAATAGAAATAATCGATTTTTGACGTGTTTTTGACGGACAATTTGTAAAATAAAGGGCGGAGGAATGATCTGAGCGAAATTTTGCACATAACTCAAAATATTCCTGATACTTCAAGCTACAAATTTTATTTGAAAAATTTTGCGATACGAATCATACGTAAGGAGATAGGAACGTTTCTCAGAAAGGGAGGTAAATTTTGGGGGGAGGGGATCATGAAATTAGCCACCTAAGCTAAATTTGTTCTTTGGACGTCTAAGAACAGGAATCAATCTTAAAATTGCTTTAAAAATTCCAATCGCACGAATTTCCATTTGCGTCTATTGATGGGTGAAATTTTTTGTGCTTGTTTTTTGAGCTTCGGTATTATAAACAGTTTAATTCTACAACTTTTCATCGAAATACACGTGTACATTAGACAGTTGAAAATTTATCCCCTTTACTGGACAACTTTTTTGTATGGCTTTTTTTCTCTTCGTGAATTCGTATCCATTTTTATGGCCATAGTTTCTGTATAATTTTGATAGACACGCGTTCGTAATTCATTTTTAATACTTCGTTAGGTACGTGGTGTGTGATCTGTGAGCGATGTAAATGGCTTTTATGAGCAAAAAGTTTTTCATGAAGTGGACCGAGTCGGTTGGAAAAATAATTTCGAACATAAAATAGTTGTGTGGTTGTTGTGTGATGTATATCGGTTTGTATTTTTGTTTGTAGTAATTTTTGGAAGCATATTTTTGACGGTTGTAGAACGAATTTATACCTACTCATCTTTGTGCAGATACAAACGGAGGCAGGCTTACGTCAAAAAATACATAATAATCGAATAAACAGTCGTCAAAAAACACTCGAGCCCTTGCAAATTATTAGTACGTACTACGTACTCGTGTATTCTTTTTACATCTTGTATACTTGTGCATACCTACTGCCTACACCATTAGCATTACCATTAGGTACACGTATACACATTATGCAAAGTGGATCTATAGTTCCCAATCCCAAGTCATCTGACGCCGCAGTCTCAATTTGAACAGGGCTAAATTATTATCCTTAATCCTTATTCGCGCACGTGGTGAAGATAAAGACCCTATGGATAAAGTCTCGTCTTATTTTTTTTATTATTTTTTTTTTTCCGTCAGTTACTCTTTGGAAAAGTAAACAATTACGTACCACGAAGAACGGATTATTTGTGTTGGTTTGCTCGGCGACTGAAACGTGTAGGTACACAGACAAGGGATGAGGCTTCTGTATCAAATTACCTACCTAAACACGAGCCTTTCGTTCGTGTTTCTGCTACCCTTCCATTTCTAATACTATTTGTGCAATTCGTACGACAATAACGGTGGCGAAAGTTGTCAGTTCTCTTAACACTATTTAATAATAGGCGGTCGGTACGCGGGGAATTTTAATTACATTAGTTTTACGTTTATGTCGCACAAGTTGCAAAAACAACGTTGTGCGAGTATGTGGCTGGTTATGGGAAGTTTTTAAAGAACGATTGGCTGAGCTTCGTGTTCGACGTTGGTTTTCACCGTAGACATTGCAAATGCTGCCGATTTGGTACTTTCTTTTTTTGTGTGTGTGTGTGTGGTACGCGTCGAAATTAAGAGCTCGAAGCACGCGAGACGAGGATACTCGTTAAGGATGGGTTTCTTCTGGGGGTGTCGTAAGAATCTCGTGAAACGTTCAAGTGGATGCGGAGAAATGGTGTACCTTCCTCGTATATATGTATTGAGTAAAAGGGGGATGTATAAAATGATAAAAAAATATTATGCACGTGTTTGCCGTCGCGTCGCGTCGCGTTGCGCCGAAACAAGATAGGCTGTCGAAGGATGAAGAAGTGAGCAAGGTTACGTAGATAAACGCAGCCAGCAGCCAGCACCGATTTGTTTTGCGTAGTTTACTCACTTGACTGGAACCCCTCTTCTTCTTTTGCTCGTGTCTTACGCTGCACAGAGTCGCGAACCGAAAAGGCGAAGACGAAGAAAAACGTACCCGCTATTCAAGATGCATGCGAGATTTCAACGTGTTTTTTTTTCTCACGTATTCTCGCAGCTCTCAGCTTCTTGTTCTCCCTCCTTCTACACTCGTCAATTTATACACGTAGCTCGAGTATAAGGAAAAGGTTATTGATTTTGTTATTATGAAAACGAAACTCCGATGCTGCCGTGTCGAAGTTTTCTTCGACGCGTTTGTTCTTTACCGTTTCGAAGATAGCATGCTTCGTTGTGTTGGTGAGAGTACCCCTCCCCCTCCCCTCCAGCCCCTTTCCGCTCTCCTGCCGTATACCTTACAAATGTTTGTGAATTTCGAATCCTTGATGTCGATGCCTTAAGCCTGCATGTGTAGTAGTAGTATAAGTTGGGCTGAAAAAAAAAAAAATGAATATCTCTTCGATTTGGTGGATTTTTAAGTGCATATATAGGTTCGTATTATATTCCAAGTTGAAATTCCTTCGTGATAAATTTTACTCTTGTGGAGGATCCGCGAAACGACCAACGAGAAGGTACTACTACTACCTGAAGTGGATAAGAGCACCAAACTCGTAGCTACTGTTAAACAACGAAAATTCCTATATCTTGGAAGTGTATTGAGGAGGAAAAAAGACAAAATCCTACGTCTAATAATGGAAGGAAAAATTTGCAAAAAAGGTCTCTACGAAACTCATGGATGAAGGATCTTCGGCGATGGCTCGGTTGCAACTGTTTAGGGAAGCTGTCTCGAGAATCCAGATTACCATATGGATGGTCAACCTTCATTAATGGAAAAGGTTTTCGAAAAAGAAGGAAGAGGTGCCAGAAGTGAGCTATTAGGATTTTTCAAAGTAAAACTATTTTTGGAAAAATTTGAAATTTTGTTTCTGTGCCAAGAAAAATTTTTATAAATAGTTAGTACGAAAACGATGTGATTCAAGGTACTGAATTTTGAGAAATAGTGCTAACCCTAGCGCAAAGTCGTTGAAAATTTGCAGAAACACATTTTTGTGATTACTTCCGCATAAATTGTTCCAATGTTGGTGCGAGCTTTTTACCGTTGAACCTGTTGAAAATTCACGAAAAACGAAATCCCCTATGCAGGTACTGTATAGTATGTATTTCAATATTACCAAACTTCCTTGAAATCCATACATGTTTTGCCTCATTTTTGTGGGCGGAAGGGGGAAGGGGGATTCAAGTTTCGGTTTCTGAGTACTGACTTTTAAAATAACGCGCCAGCAAAGAAAACTTGAAACGAAATTTGTAGACCGCCAAACGACGAAGATTCCTTCTTTTTCGACCTTTTTCTCCTTGGAGGAGGAGGAGGAGGAGGAGAAGAAGGAGGAGGGAAGAGAGGAGTAAAGGCGTACAGAAATTAAGTCATTTTTGAAAATTTCTCATTGACACATACTCGACTTTTTCTCCTTGGAGGAGGAGGAGGAGGAGGAGGAGGAGGAGGAGGAGGAGAAGGAGGGGAGAGAGGAGTTAAGGCGTGCAGAAAATAAGTAATTTTTGAAAATTTCTCATTGACTTATACTTTTTTAAAATCGTCTTAATTCATTTTCAGAAGTAGTTGTTTTGCATAATACTTATTCCCACTATTATATGAAATAATTTAGGTTCTTTTCCCTTTAAGGAAAAAATTCTAGATCACAGATATGGTGTGTCAACATGTCAAAATGAAGTGCAAAAATCTTTCATAATCGTTGATTATCGCGAGTTTTTGATCAAAAACTTCAAATCAAAAACATGTACTCTTCTTTTCACTCCATTTCGACATTTGATTTGATTATTGCTAAACAAAATAAAAAGTTATACAATCATCTATCTTCGTAAGTTTTTGATCAAAAACTTATGATCAAAAATCAAAATTGTAACATGAAAAATGTCACGTTTTCTGGAAATGACCACCAGCTCTTAGACATATCTATGTCAAAAGCGACGAAAAAATTGTACAAAATTTCAAAATTAAGGTAATTTGGTGTTACCTGATAAGTATTTTTTTTATTTTCAAAATTGTTTAATTTTTTTGTTTTTCAATTAATTTTTTTATTTTTATTTTCAACTTTTTTAAAGTTTTTATTATTTTTTATTTCCAACTTTTTTTTAGGTTTTTATTATTTTTTATTTTTTTTAATTACACATATCCATGCCAGCATTCCACCATAAAATGCAAAAGTCATTCAAAAATTTCTAATCAAAAATCAAAAACGTCACGATTTCCGAAAATGATCCCCAGCCCTAAGACATACACCATGTCGATGAGAAACATACAAGAACTACCCTATTTCTCCAAGTATGGGAGGGGGGGGGGGCTCCGATGAAAAAGACGCAACATTCTCGGAGCATAGATCAGTTGTATGTAATAAAAAAATTCGAAAAATTGGTTCAAACAAAAACGTTGTAGGGCACTAAAAGACGAACATTTTCATATTTTAATTTTTTTTCTAAATATTCATTGGAAGGGGAAGAGGGGAGCTGTGGAGAAAACAAAAAAAAAAAATACTAGAAAATTTCTCATCAATCAGGTAAATTTTGCTTCAGCTGTAAACTCGAGCCGACTAAAAAACTCGAATGAGCCTTATTCTGGGGGGGGGGGGTTTGCTCGTGCTAAATACGATTTTAACAGCAATTTCAAACCCGGACCCGAATTCAGCTTCTTACGAGGGGGTTCAAAATTTGAAATTACACAAAATTACAACACGACTGTCGCTATTACGGACTGCAAATTTGTTGCTCCGGCTTTACCGAAGTATTCAACTGGTGGACCCCTGCGGGGCTCCATAAGGGGAGGTTCAGAAGTTGAAATTCCATAGAAAACCTGCACGTGGGTATCGCTGTGCCATTCTACAGTATTTCAAATGTACTGTTAAAGAATTACGAAAGTACGTAGCTGGTGGACTAAAATTCGGCTCCATTGTTGATGAGAGAAGAGGAAAGTGTGAGGGGGGCAGTTCGAATTTGAAATTTCACGATATGCGTAATATTTATACATGAGCCCACAATGGAAGGGTTCTACTCTGATATGCTGATTTGGAATAAAGAAACTTGAAACTTTTCAGCTTTCAGACTAGGATGTGCTCATTGCCGGGAGTGGGGGGGGGGTGGTCGTCGGCGAATTAAACTTTGTACGAGTTCGTGTATGATTGAACATCGTGTGTTTGGTGACACTCAACCACACCAACGATGCATTAAAAATGTTTATCCAAACGCAATTTATTTACGAAAACAGTCGATTCACGTTGCCTACGTTCGAGAAGACTTTTCGGCACATACGGTACGAGGAGGTATAGTTCTTCTCTCATATGGCACGAGGAGTGAAACTTGTCGATTTTTTTTTCCCTCTCAAAACGGAACTGACGGACTAAGTTGAACCATAAATAGGAGCTTTTATTACACTAGCGAGGGTAGTGGCGTTTCTACATTATACGTACTCGTATATAGCACACGAGTAGACGCCAGCCAGAGCGAAAAGGCCGAATTCCATTACACACGAGCTTTAAATCGCGAGCCTGTTCTGCGAATTCACACACAATACGTAAGCACTTAAAGGAGGAAATTCGACCTTTTCGACCCCTCTCGTCACCGTCAACGTATACGTCGTTATGAAGCGTATAGGTATTATAGTTTTCGATAGGCTGGCCAATACAGCACTCTAGTTTTCGTACTTTTTTTCTCTTCTCGCATCGCATCGCATCGGTTTTCAGATATATGGTGATTGCGTAAGTGAAAGAAACGAAATAGCCTTATCTATGAGCGGCACCGTTGCCGCGTCGACTTTGATTATTACAGGAAGTGAAAAAAAAAATATATATATATCTATACACACGTATACGTAAAAATAATAATCGGCTATACCACTATGTTGGTCGTACGTGTAGTAAGTATACGAAAGAAGGGCTTTTCATATCTTATAAATTTTTATGAGCCGAAGCGCCTTCCTAGTACCTAGCTAGGCTACCTACTGCTAAGCACGAGACGATGAAGCAACTACGTATAATAATAGTTGGAACAGCACCGCCCAAGTAATGGACACTTGGCACGTGATAAAATTTCGTAAGAAAAAAATTCCTCTCGAAGCGTTTTGCTTGGCTTGCCTCCGGTGTAGGGGAGTTTCTCGCTACGTCTACGTATGGGGTATGTACATGTACATACTTGTACTCGTTAGCGATTGTTTTCCTTCATAATCGAACCTTCGAAAGGTTTACGAAATTGTTTTTCGTCGTCGTCGTCGTCGTCGTCGTCGTCGTCGTCGTAATCGAGGTGTACGAGAATGCGGTATAGAATCAGTGTGTTATTTTTTCTTTCTACCCTGATCGTATCGTGCGGAGTATTGTTTATTTTGGGTAAAGAAAAACAAGTAGAAAAAAAAAATAAATAAACAGGGAACTGATTATAGGTTGCGATTAGAAAAGGAAAAAAAAAACAAAAAAAAAAACTCGAGGAGGTATTTATTTAAGGGTTTCCGTTGAAAGTTGACGCGTTCACGTTACGTTGGTATTTGTGTAATGGAAAGTACGAACGTCTTGTGGGTTGCGAGTACTGGCATATTTCGTACGGAGAGGGGGAAACTCGAAATTATTTTTCTTTCGCTCGCTCTGTAAGCTTTCAAACGCGATGGCAAGAGTCGAATGTAATAAATTATCTAGGTAAACGTGCAACTGTAACCTACAACGAGAGGAGTAAACTTTCAGCTTACCTGCAACTTGCAACGTAGCATTCTGACTGATGGCTGTTCCGGCTGCGTTTTTCGCCACGCACCAGTAAACTCCGTCGTCTTGTTTGTTTTTCGTGTGTATGACGTGTAAGAAGAATAACGATCCGGTGGCTAACAACACCGGATGAGATTTACTGTCCAGTGTGAGAAGTTCGCCATCTTTGTACCATTCGATGGTCGGTTCGGGAATGCCTTCAGCTTTGCAGTGCAGCGTCAGTACCTCGTCTTTGGGCACGACCACGTTTCGCGGGTGTTCCGTAATACGTGGCGGACGCAATTGGCTTGTACCTGCGAAAGAAACAATATTTTTAACGAAGTACAAATCGAATGCTGATATTTCGAAACTGCACCATCGAATAGTTTGAATCGATATGATGCTGAAGCATGGAAAATTTTCACCGTTTCAAGTTGAAAGGTGCGATAGATAACCTGGTATAGTGGAGGGAAAAAGTGCATACCTTACCCTGGATCTTTAGAAACATGGTTTCTTTGAAAGAAGACATCTTAGTCCATATGTTTTCAAAAGCCTTGTTGCCAAAAATGAAAGTTAACTGAACGTTCAAAATGGGATCGACAGGTGAAGGTCTTGTTTTTCTCACCCATAAAGGAATTAAGTGGGTAATAGTATTTTTCACAACAAACGAGTGAAAATTGATTTTTAACGAGTGTGAGGTTTGTGGACCCGAGTGAAGCGGGGGCTATAATTCACACGAGTCTAAAATCATCGAAAAAGAGCAAAGTAGCATTTTATTCGCTGGGACAGAAAAAATTACGGTCGCTGCGACTTTTGCCGCGTGTGATTATCTCGAGAAAGCGACTCGACTGTCACTTGCATATCAAAAGGTACCAAAAATGTTGTGAATTTTATTGAGATCATTTTTAGCCTAATTTTCTATGTTATATTGTCAATGAAAATCAGGCTTTTATGGTCTGGATGAGAGGGAAGGGGTATCAACAAAATTCGTTTTCGGGTCTTGGAAGAAAATTGCGACCATTTTGACCCATGCCAGGTATTTATTTTCGTTTATTTTTTTTCAAGATTCAAAAATTCGATTGGCATGTCATTTGATATTCTAAGGTGGGGATGACCTCGGGTTAAAATTCAGTTGTGCTTGAATTTAAGAAAGGGGGTACTCAAGGGCTAATATTGCAAAAATTGCTCTTTATTAATTCAATCGAAAGTTGTGGAACATATTCAAATATTAGCCTTCCACGTTAATTAGAAGAGGGGAGATATGAGGGTTTTTCCCTTTTTGACCTTGAAAAAAGTCTGTTCTTCCCCATATCTTCCTTTCAAATGGAGCCAGGAAGTTTAAATTCGATGTGTAGTTTTAGTATAGGTGCAAGATGTGTGTTTTGGGGGTTCGACTTGTCAGCTTCACTACACCCCCTCAAAGCCCCAAAAATGGGGATTTTTGTTCGGTTTTTCTCAATTTTTTGAATTTGTTCCTCGCAGCACTACCCGCACAATTGAGCTAGGAATTTGAAATTAGGTATGTACGTGTAGTAGGGGGTCTGAAATGTGACTTCTGGGGGTTTCGACTTTACAACCACATTGCACCTCTTCACAGTCCAGAAATGTGATTTTTCGCCGGGTTTCCTTGTTTCGAGTTTGTTCCTTGTGCAACTCTCTTCAAAATTGAGCTAGGAAGTTGAAATTAGGTATGCGGATTTGGTAGGGGTCCTATATGTGCCTTATGGGGGTCTCGACTCATCAAATTTTTACGCCTATAACAGTGCCTAAAATAATGTATTAATTAGGTCAAATGGTGAATTTAACCTCATTACCGTATTCAGAAGGTTCGATTTATGCGATAACGTCATCAACATCGCCAGCCTTGGTATTGCCTGAAATTTCGGGTAGGAGGTGCACCTGCGCCCCAAACCGGGTCCGCGAAAGTTCAGTGCGACTTTCCTACCATTTTATATCCACAAATATTGTAAATATACAAAATTTCAAAATTCTTTCGGTATAAATTGTTGTTTGGTATTAGTATGGAATTTGCCATTCTACTTAAAATTGTTTTTTTTTTCAACAAAATTGCAATTTTTTCTCACGTTGAAAGTTGGTTAAAATATTAGAAGAGGAGTGATTTTCGGTTAACTCAGACACACTGAGTACGAATCCGACGTTTGTTTTTCGTTCAAACCTCTCGTTCGCATTTTGGCCCTTTACCCCCCCCCCCTTCATGCGTCCATGCCCGTCTGCAATTTTGTAATCTTGTTCCTTGGCCAAAATTTTAATGATGAAATTTGATACGAAATTTCACGCTGAACAACTTTACTTCTATTTGTTTTTAGCGTACTACCCATTATTTCGGAGAGAAATGCATTTTTTAGCATTTTTTAGGTTTTTAAGAACGGTTCAAATTGAAAAAAAAAAAAAAAAAATAGAAAAAAATTATAGTGATCAAAAAATATACTTTGACAGAAAAAAATAGCATGTACACCCCTCCCCCGCCAGGGTCCGCAATTGCAGCAATTTAACGTTTTTTTTTGGCAATGTCTCCCCCCTCCCCCTTTAGGGTGAGAAATTTTGGCTTATAGACCCATCATTCCTCAAAACATTTGGATGAAACTGCATAATTTTTCATCAAATACTAAGCAAGGGAGGTGAGGTTAGACCTAAATTTTTTTTAGGGGCACCCAATAATGTTTCGTAAAAATTTTGAAAATCTGAGATCAAGGACATTTTGCTAAACTTGGCGAGGGATGCTCTTTCCCTTCAACTGTGTAAGTTACACTAGTACCCGGCAGATATAAATTCCAGCGAGTTAATACTAGAACGAGGGTTATTTTGGGGGGTTTTTGTGAGTACTGAACATTTTCAAACTAGGCCCCGAATCGGGCTTCTGGGGGGGGGGGGGGGGTTAAAAATTTGAATTTTCCCAAAATTTAATATTTTTGAGGGGGTTGGGGGGGGGGGGGGGGAGGTTAAAAATTTGAACTTTCACAAAATTTGAACACGGATGTTGCTATTCCGGACTTCGAATGTGCTGCTCCGGCTTTACCAAAGTGTTGAGGCTATTGGATCCCAACGGGGCACCATATGGGGGAGGCTCAAAAGTTGAAAACTCCGTAAAACCTGCAAGTAGTTATCGCCACGCAATTGTACGGTATTTCGAATGTGCTGGTAAGAAATTGCGAAAATATATATAGATCATGTACCAAAATTTAGCCCCCCCCGGGGGGGGTCAAAATTTGAAACTTCATAATGCGCGTAACGTTCAGATGTAGGTGCTTTCTGATACGCTGAATTAGCGTAAAAATAGGATTAGAAAGCTACAATCATTTTGCAACTATTATAACCTCGTCGTTTGCAAGTTACCAAAAGAAAGACGGCCCCCGCATAGAGCTGCGAAATTGCGATCATTTATCTAGATTTTGTAATATTGTGCATTATCCTTCATTCAGTCTGGTACGTATTTGAAAATTTCATCTGGATAAAAATTAACGCGCTACAATTTTACGCCCGGCAATTAGTTAGGTATACAGTTTCGTTAACGACAATTACTTTTTAGCTTGAAATAGGTTGCCTTTGTAATGGTTGTTGCGATTATTACGAAAGGGTTGATCCCGGAGTACAGCAATAAAACGAAAATTACGCCAGAATTAATAGTAGCGATCCCATTGGCTGTGCGCGAACGATATAATAAAGAAATTAGGCGAAATGTATACCACCGTGAACAGGATATCGCTTATTATAACGTCGATATTGGCATCGCTTCTCCCTTCGCCAAAGGGACAGGGACAGGGGCAGTTGCGCGGCGGGGCCTCTACGATGTTGGCCCGATCGTCGAACACTTTTTAAAATCGGATGTGAGAAAAAAAAATATACGAATAAGGTGCGGGTTTGAAGTCGCGCTAACGATGGCCCGGCGGGGAGAAGTGTACGGTTTATATTACAATATTGTAATATATATATATAGATATAGATGGTATATATGTACATAGTAGAAGTAGGTATAATGTACAGCGAAATATAGTTACGATAGGTATACGGGAAATGAAACGATACCCGCGTGTTATTATATCGATGGAAATGGGTCTATATACTATGGATAATAAATTAGGAAATTAAGAGCGTGAAAAAGCGGGGAAAGTTATGGCGTAAGATTTAGATTCTGACTTATAGAGCTGTTAGGCGGTGTGCGGCTGAGCGAGGAGGAAACGAGGTACAGAGGGTCATTTCCATTTGGGTTGCGCTAATAGCGCCGTATAATCCTTCCGGCTAACGTCGCTATCCACTAAGAACCGGGCTAGATAGGGCACATTTTGCGGGCTAATATTCGACGGGCTCTATGTCTACTTACACTCTGTGTGTGTGTGTGTGTGTGTATATAATATTCGTCGATGCGATGGTGTTATAAGTACGACGGTATAGCTGCATTCGCAGGGTTTCGTTTCTTTCGGTCGGCTCTTCTTCGCAGCATCCTTTTTTCTACGACTATGTATATCGCAAGGAGGTGTAAATATTGGCGGCGAGTAGCCTAAAAATAGCGAAGGCGCGTACAGCAGTCGGGAGGTTGGGAGGTTGGTTGGTTCTCGTTCGTTCGTTGGGTCGTTTCTTTCGTGTTGGTAGGCGCAAAATATTAAAACGTCAGTGTATAAGCGACGATATAATCGTCGGAAAAGTAAGTGCTTTGGGTACGAGAAAATCCAGTTTTTAGGGGAATGTACTATATAGTGTAAGTCTATTTTATTGTTTATTAAATCCTTTTTACTCGGCACCAGCGATAGTGTTTGTAGGGACGAGGGCGACTCGGCTGCGTTGTTCTTCGCCTACCACGACGACGACGACGACGAAGACGAAGACGACGACGATGCGGTCGGTCTATTTATACTTGCTAAGTAAAGCACACGAGCTTTACAAATAATCACATTTCAACGTTTTACCAGACTACGACTACGACGCCATTATCTACTAAACGGATTTGTTATTAGGTGATTTTTGCCCCGCGCCGAATTGTGTATAAGATGGGGCGCGAGCCGGTGACCTTTTCTCCCTTTCTGACTTTCAACGTATTTGGGAAACTGAGCTCGACTAATTATTAATGGGGTTTAGCCGGCGCGGCGGTTTACACGATGCTTTTGTGTACCTCTGCCCCCTGATTACCTAGTCGATTGAATTTTTTCGTCCGGTTTTCAGTGGCTGTATTGATGGACGGACTGACCAGCCGACCGACGTGACGATGTTTCGCTTTTTATACCTGGGGCGTTTGTCGGTGTGGCCGGATGATCCGGCTAATGCAGAATTTCCCAGTCTGAAGCGTCCAGGAAAATATAGCGTTTTGATTTTGAGTTGCGGAAGTGAAGATTGTGGTAAAATAGTGTTGCGACAATCGCGCTGCCGAGAAATTGAGTCACAGACAAGAGCGGTGTACCCCCCTCTCCCCCACTACGTTCCCAAGTTCCGAATTAGATTTTCAGGTTTTTCGAATAATGAGAAAGTATCTGGATGAAATGGGTAATTATGTAGATAAATATTTTGAAAACATTGAAGACTACTGGAGGCGTTTTAGTTTATTTTATTTATCAAGAACAGGTGTAGAATTATTTGTTGATTTGTATTACGCATGATTCAACGATAGATAGAGCTGTCTGAGAGCAATCAACATTTGATACGAATGTGGTGGTAAACGTATAACTGAATTTTCGTACAGTATTTTTGTATATTTTTGCGAAATTTAATTTTAGGAAAAATTTGAGCGTACAAGTGGTGAGGTCATGCGGTGATATGCAAAATACATAGGATGTGTAAAATTTTTGTCCACGTTTCAATCTGAAGGCACTGAATTACAAACGGTATCTACTGGGGTGAGCCGAATTTTTTTTTTTTTTTAATTTGCAAACTGCGGAGTAACAATAGTTGCGAAATGGCCTCAAGAAGATGTGATGAAAATTTCAGTCCTCTTTCCTCCTCAATTTTTAAACTTGCAAAATCAACTCAAAGTTCAAAAATTGAACAAAAATTGAACAGAAAAATTATAAAAAATTGGAAAAGAAATGGGTACATATTTGAACCCAAAATGATCACTTATGAGAATTTTTCATGATTATTCCCGATTTCAAGGGTTTTAAAAAAATCCCACTTTTTGCGTTTTTCACGATTTTCAGAAAAACCACGAAGGAATTTTTGTTTTGAGAACATCACCAACCCCCCCCCCCCCCCCCCCCCCCCCCCCCCCCCCC
>FIZR01011509.1:0-38365 GCA_900060175.1 Ferrisia virgata
CTTTTCTAGAGATATTGAAGTTATTTCTCGGAAGTGTATGATTTTTTATGTTTCTTAATTTGTTCGAGGAGGGAATTTGTTGCCAGAATAGTTGAAACGTGGATAGGTTTTGAGCTTTGATGAACTGTTTTAAGTCGGTAAGAGGGATAGGGATATTTTGCATAGGCTTTTGGCAATGTGAAAAATTATTATTTTTTTTTTTTACTTATTTTTATTGCCTAAAACATCGTTGGAAATTGAAAAAAAGAAATACTTGGAAATTATTGGCAGTATAAGTATTTGTAAACGGAAAATATTTGTCGGTAGATTAAAGAAAAGGTCTGCAGTTATGAGAGAAATTATCATATTTGGAGTGAATTTTTCTTAGCAAAGTGATTTTAGTCAGCAAGGTCTTTCTTCAGTTCCTCAACACATATACCTACCTATTGATAGATGGACTGTACATATCTACGCCTAATTTATTAACGCTCAATTACAACTTTATCTGATATCTTAATTGAAACATACAAGAATAACAATTAACTCTTTCACACATTTTTCTGCGTAATTTGATGCTTCATTTGATGGAGAAATTTCATCGTAAATATGGAAATTATCAATCAATGAGATCATACTGTTGTAATTAAAAAAAAAAAAATCAATTTGAAATTGTTTAAATTCGTATATATGGCATGTAAAATTGTTGAACACGAGCAAGTATACGTACATACACACTTACGCAGCTACATGAAGTGAGGTACATGTGATGTAATGTATAATCAAAATTAGATAATTTAATGATTCGTTGTTATGAACGTAATTAGAATATATAGATGTTGAAAGCGTTTCTGTACAGATATAAGAATAGTTTCAGAATTCAGATATGTACATTCGCTCGTAGGTATATCTTCTCGATATTTAGGTATTTTTAATAAACTGTTAAGATTGCCGTTGAAATCTGGAATTGGTAAGAGAACGCGAATTGTTCCTACTACGATGTAAACTTATAAATTCGTGAAAACTTGGCGGAAAAATTAATTCAAATTATAAATCGAATGGTTGACATTCCTGTTTTTATGCAAGAATGAAAGTTAGACAGAATGGTATTTTAGAGTTGAACCTTTTAAACTTTAGCACCCCAGAAAAACAACGGTATAGGTATGGTATATACGTATATATACCTACCTACCTACCTACCTACCTACCTAGCTAGACGTGAAGATATTGCGATTTCTCAATAACGTCTCGTCGCTCGCGTCGTCGAATAAGGATCCCAAGTGACGAACAAATTCCTTGAATTTTTCATTGTTCGTCTTGAGCAAAACGAACTCTTACTATATTTAACGAGTTTTACGTCAAAATGAAAACATTTTACAAGCCGCAAGCATACTAAAACATTAACATATACTTGTCAGAGAACCTTCCGGTCACACGTTAATAACGGAGAAAACATTGTAAATAATTTACATGAAAATAAATTTTAGTCGACAGAAAATAGGATATTTTCATTGTAGCGTTGCAGTTTAATAATAAAATATGGAGTTTTTTTCCTCTATTTTTCGTCTATGGCACCAGATAGATAAACGGGGTACCGGCTGACGCGGCGACTCGACTCGACTCGACTCGACCACGAAACATTCCTCCAAAATGTGACATTGTCTTAATAGGTTTCCTCTATGAATGAAACGTCCTCATTGCGAGAAGAGCGAAATTAACGAAGTATTGTTAATTAACTCGAGTAAAAAGAGCATTACAGTCGGTTTGTATTTCTGGCCATGCATAAAACCCATTAATTTTTTTGTCTTTTTAATTTCATAGTACGTTCGACGTTATTGTACCCTACATTTTTTTCGTTCTCATTCTCGTACACGTGGTTGTAAAATTCTCTGCGACGGTTTGTAAATTCCGAATATGTTTCACATGATTAGCAGTTCATTTTGTCAACTACAACAGATGAAGTTGCTTTGAAAGAAAAAAATACATATTATTCAAATAGAAGTGGGCCAAAGTGTATAACGAAAATATGGTACTATAGTTGCGTGATGAAAATTTTTTGTGAAGATGATCTCTGATAGGAAATTGAAGAAAATTGCATTTTTTTTTTTTATACACATAACCGGTGCGTGATGAGTAATGCCATGAGGATGTTCGGTCGCTTTGAAATTACTTCTGCAAGGAATTGGTCGCGTGTCAGGGTTAACGCGCTTACCAAGTCATAAATGCCTTGTGGAGGTTATCGTATGTGTGCAGAGCGCGTATCTAGACAGACATAATACGTATACAGTGACAAAAAGTCTATATTATGCTTGGCGTATGGTCGCCTGCGTTTTTATGTTGTACTAAAGTCTATCGCATAAAAACGAAAGTTCGAAGGTTCGAAATTTAAGAGTTATTGCGCGTGTAGGATAGTAACGTTTTTACGATTTTTCGAGAAGATACTCCTCTTTTGTTGCCGTCCACTTTGTCAACGAACAAAGCGTATAAATACACATGCGTATTGTTAGTTAACCTCTAACCATATTTTGATCGGTTTTAACCTTTTTATAGCTTCCGGAAAATTGATGACAATTCGTTTACGAAATTCTATTCGTGATTATTTTTATTGCGCGGAAAATTCCATCGAAAATTGTGTGATTTTTCAGCGACGATTGATAAATATTTTTTTTTGATTAGGATTAAATTGTAATCGCGTATTAAGCTTTTATAGCCCCTGTCCTACTCGAATGAGCAGGTGTATTGGCCAACTCCAACAACAAGGCATTTGTCTACTGCCACTCGCACGACTCCTCCTTTAATAAAGTGTACCTACGGTTAAGACAGGTGAATTGACCCTGTCCTCGGATTTCAATAATTATCACGGAACATTGTGAGGGAGAAGACCAAAAAAAATTTGAGCGCAAGAACCATTTTCCACCTCTTCTCTGGGATAGTGACACGTATTATTTTTCTTATTAAAAAATCAACTTAAAGGTGTGTTTGTCGGTAGAAACTTGAAACTAACCATAATGTGTAGGAGCAAAAGAGAACTTTATACCAGAATTTTTCAATATTTCTCAGCCAATAGGTGGGGAGACATAAACAAAAGAAATTTTTAACCTTTTCTTATAGAAAAACCAAAAGATGTAAATAAATTTTTAGCCTAATTTTCTACGTTATATTGCCCATGAAAACCAGGCTATTACAACCTATCGACTAACGGCAGATGAGGGGCGAATACCAACAAAATCTGTTTTGGGGTCTTAGAAGACCAATAAGACGATTTTTGGTCATGTCAGATATTTATTTTTATTTTATTTTTTTCCCCACGAACATTAAAATTATTTACTCCGTTCGATACCGATCAAAATAGCTCTAATTCGGTCAATCGGCTCACTTTGGTGGCGGATTAGATATTTATGAACTCGAGTCGAAATTTAGTTATGCCCCAATTTAGGGGAGGGGGTGCTGAGGTGTTGGAAACGCAAAAATAGCACCTTTTTAAGCCAATTCATAGGGGATCAAAAGTTGTGTAACATATCCAAAAATCAACCTCCTACGTCAATTAGGAGGGGAGATATAGGGGTTTTCCTCCTTTTGGACCGCGAAAAAAGGTTGTTCCTCTTCTATCTCCTCACTAAATTGAGCTACGAAGTTGAAATTTGGTAAATACATTTATTTGAGTCCCTAGATGTGCTTTTTTGCGGTTCCTCTCATAGCCCCAAAAAAGTGGTTTTTTGATAGGTTTTTTGAGTTTGTTCCTCGCATGACTCCCCTCCTAATTGAGTCAGAAACTTGAAATCTGCTATGTACATTTAGTAGAGGTCCTAAATATGCCTTCTGGGGGATTCGACTTTTCAGCCCCATTGCACCCCCTCACAGCTCTAAATATGTGGTTTTTTGGTAGATTTTTCCAATTTTTTTGAATTTGTTCCTCGCATAACTCTCCTCCAAATTGGGCTGGAAAGTTGAAATTAGGAATGTTCCGTCTGTAGACACCTTTTATGTGCCTTTTCGGTGTTTCGACTTTTTAGCCCCATTGAACCCTTCCTACAGGGCAATGCTTATTTCAATTCTCATAGTTACCATATGTCGCGAAAATCAGGCCGAAAGCGATGTTTTTTTTTCCAAAATGTGTGTCTCGGCGAGTACTTACTCGCAAAATACTTATTTTTGCATTCTCAGTTGCGGGTCGTGTCAAAAATTACAAAAAACCCTGAAAAATGAGAATATTCTGAATTTTTTTTTCATCAGTATTTACTTAAAATTAAACGAAACCACCATAAATGAAAAGCGCACAGCAGAAAACCCTCGTATCTCAATTTTTGATTTTGCAAGTTTGTTTGTAGTCGTTCTGTGAATTAAAAAAAAAAAAAAAAACATAAAAACTGAAATAACACACGCAAGGAAACTCGAGTTCGTGTTCAGTGCTCAAATTATCCCTATTTAGATACTTTGTGCGATCATTTTACCCTAATTATGAATTTTAGATTTTTTTTTCAAGTTTTAATTAATTGGCATTCAGGAATTGTATAGAAAAAAAATCGGAAATTCAAAATTCTCATTTCTCAACGAGGAAGAGTTCTTCGCATATTTATTACCTCTCATACATATATACCATTATTTAGAAAAATCTTCTTGCTTTATAAATAGAATTACTTTCAATTCAGAAGAGGTGTAAATAAATACCATATGGGTAACTCACTAAACTGGTAATTTTCCTTCCAACAGAAATTTAAAAAATATATCTTCAAATTCAAGCTTTTTATTCATATGTCAGGTAATTAAAAACGAACCCGATGACTGATACCATATCATAAATGCACATACCTGCAACAAAAAAAAAGGGAAATAATTAGAGAATGTTGATAACTGTTATACCTAATTACCTATCTACAATATTAATGTTATCGTTTATAAGCCTACACACATGTCATAGCCTTCAGTAATGACTCACGACAAAAATATCCTCATTTTTCACGGTTTTTCGCAATTTTCACGAAGCAGTCGGGAGAGGAATTGAGCTATTACTTGTTTTCACATGCGCATGCGCGGCGTGTACTTGTCATTTTCTTAGTGTTTACCCTATTATCAATCTCGCTTGTAATTATTTTGGAGCGGTTCTGATCTCTAAATTGTTTCTTTCAAACATAATAAATGATTTCTTTGAAACACTAGGTTCGTACAATTGGTTTATTTCACCTCAATATTTTCAAACAATAAAGAAATAAAAACAGATTTTCATCGTGGACTGTAAACGTTGGGAACATATATACCTAATATTAATCGTAATTTCAACACTGAAATCTAAAATCGATCAGCACTCTATTTCTTTTAGTTAAAATATCAACGTTTAACATATTATTTCTTTGGTCACTAAAATTATATCTATAACAAAAGATCAAAGCTAAAAATCGAATTGGTAAAAAAGTAGCAACTTCGGTTATCGGTGTTTTAAATTAAATACTTTAAAATACGAACGCTTCAAAATTACGAGTGATTGATAACACCGTAAACACTATTGTCGAAAATGACAAGTACACGCGCATGCGCATATGAAAACAAGAAGGTGCTTAATTCCTCTCCCAATTGTCTTGTCAATTATCGACATGACTCATCATTCAAAATGCAAAAATAAGTACTCTGCGTTGCTTTTGCGTAATAGAGGTTTGAGAATTGTTTTTCTTTTGTTTTACTTCTTCCCGAGTATAGTCTGAAAAATTTTGAAAAAGTTGTGGTATATAGCCCATCCTTGCCCCTTACCCATACATTACGAATTATGGTTAGGTTTCTATTTTCCAGCATAAACACATCTTTATGACGATTTTTTAATAAGAAATGTGCGTTTTTTCACTATAACAAAGGAACACGAGTGGAGTATAGGGTGATTCTTGTACTGGAGAATCTTTTGCCACCCTCCTCCCCCCCTCCACAATATTCTATAATTTTCAAAATTTGAGGACGCAGCCAAATCACCTATCTTGACCGCAGATACTGAAGTGGGCCAAATATAGTTGAAAAATGACCTCAAAAGAATGTGGTAAAAATGATAGCCCCCCCTAACACAATTCTTTAAACTTGCAAAATTCATTTACAAGTTCGAAAAATTTCAAAAATTCTCAAAAAATCTAATTCGGAAATTTTTCCTAAAAATGGAATTATTATACATATTTGAACTTGAAATGATCATTTTCGACTGATTTTCACCATTACCCCTCTTTCAGCGTTTTTTTTTTTTTTTTTTTTAAATACCAATTTTTGCGTTTTTTCAAGATTTTTTGAAAAACTACGAAGAAATTTTTTTTCAAAAATGCCTTCATAAAATGGATGTAAGACATCAATTTTAGATGATTTAGTGTAATAATTAAATTTTATGTCAAATATACGATTTTCCAAGCGTGCTAAAATGATGAGATTTTCGTACTTTTTCAAGAATTTATTTCAGTAAATCTCCTGTAAAATAGACCGAGTACACTTATCTTCGTTTATTTGAAATCTCCTCCCCCCCCCACTTTAACCCTTTTCGGGGGTCCTCAATTGGTATTCTAGCAAAAGAAAATACAGTACAGATGGTTCAAAGAAAGTAGAAAAATGAAAAATTCGAGAGTCTAATAATGATGAAATTCGTCCTTTTCGAAGAAAATTCATTTGAAAATACATTTTTTCGACTAAAAAATTTCATTTTAAAAGATAAGAAAAATGGTCGTTTTTGAGTGGGTCTGAAAAATGATCTGCGGGCGAAAAATTAGAATATAAATTGATGTCCTAAATATATTCCGGATACGGGGGGGGGAGGCATTCCTCAAAAAATCTTCCTCGTAGTTTTTCTGATAATCGTGACAGAACGAAAAAAGTGACATTTTTTAAAAGCCCCTAAAATGAAGGATAATGATGAAAACTTGTCGTCAATGATCATTTTGAGTTCAAATATGTATAATAATTTTATTTTTTAAAAAAGATTTCGCATAAATTTTTTATTCAATTTTTTGAAAATTTTTGAACTTTAAGTGAGTTTTGTAAAAAATTGAGTTAAGATGCTGAAGTTTTTACCATATCTTTTGGAGGTTATTTCGCAGCAGTTGTGACCCCATTGTTGGCAGATTTCTAAAAAAAAAAAAGCAAAATTCGGCCTACCATAGTAGGTAGCCTTTGTGTTTTTATCCTACTTCTTTCTTCTATGATGCTCGATTGTTGATGCAATTAGGTTGACTGTTGGAAAAAATGTGTAATTGTAATGATGAATGAGTTAATAGTTTTCATGTATACTTATTTAGGTTTTCAAAAATATAATGTTTATACGCAGTAAGAGCTACTATGCTGCTCTCGATATCAGTAAAAATAATAATTATAGTTTTGCTATTATTAAGAATTGGTAATATCCAAAATTAGCGTTAATGTACTGACGCAGATAATTATAACAAGCGTACATGAGTACGTAGCTACTTGAGCTAGGCATTTAAACTTTTAATGACTTACATATACAGAGGTATATGTAGATATGTGTACGTTGAAAGGCGTCGTCGTCGTCAACATTAATATACTTATAGATTTTTTTTTTTACCACGAACGAGAAGGAATAAAATGGAGATTTATTTTTGTAAAAATTGAGCATCCCTAGATAAACGATTCGAATTGTTGGCTGGGTTGAATTTGTAAATTTATGCGACAAAGTAAAAATGTTCGCCACATGCGTGCATATATTTTTTCGTATTAATAATTTTATAACTGGCAATAGGAAAATGTTTCCTCGATTCCATCCTTTTTCCTTTACTGCTAACAAAAAGTTGGCTATAAATCAACTAATTTTTCATTCGTTTACACCTTCATGCCGTAAAAGTTTAAATTTTAGTATTCACGCCGCCGGTATGTTGCAGGTTTCCGCTATCGCCGCATTCAATATGTTGATTTCGAACGTGTTGCCCAACGCGAGATGCTTTCTATTGAAAGTTTAATCTTGTAAATTCATCTCCCTCGTTTTCTGTTTGCGATTTTCTTCTTGCCTTTAAAACCTTCATCGTTTATTCGTTTTTGTAGGTATATGTTTACAGCACATTTTGTTTTTCGTTTTTTCGTTATTAAATGTTTGTTAAAGTGCGTACCATTTTTATGGATTTCGTTGGGTATTTCGAGTAAACGTGAACAAATGGCAAGAATTTTCACGTTCGAGAAGTTTTTGTTATGATTCGCAAATCGTTACAAATTATAAGTCGATATTGCTTGTTTTACAAGCAGCAAAAGTTTCAATGTTTCGGCCTAGCTCGGCGCGTCTTGTTTGCTTGTTATTATTGTTTTGATTCGATAAGTTTTCTTTCGAATGAATTTGTCATTTGTATAAATTACTCGCGCATATAGTACTAGCTTAAAAATACACAGATATGATTTCGCTGGGGATCTTCATTACGCATCAATGAGCGTGTAACTGAAGGGAAAAGTTTAAATTTGTTGGTAGGTAGCTAGGTACTTCCAGTTTATTCAATTTATACGAGTAAAAGTACTAATATTTTTTGACATCTTAGTGCAAGTGTTTAAGTAACGACAGGGAATTCGAAGTTGAAGATCGTGTGAAATTTCGACGAGCAAAAACGCTTCGATGTTCTTACTTCTAATTCACATGAAATTTCTAATTGGATCTGCTGTTCAGAAAAAAAAATACGCAAATTATCAATTCATGGAATAGAAAAAAAATAATACATCTAGAAGCCTTTCTAAATCTACACATCAAAGTTCAACCCTCAAATTTAATTTCAAAAAGAGATACGCGTGAAACAAACTTGAAAAAATAATTAAAAAAACATCCAAAAAACTACTTTTTTTGAGCCTGTAAAGGAGTTAAAGGCATCTAAGACCCTTTTTAAATGCATAAATAGGTACTAAGTACACGTCAAATTTCAATTTCGTATCTCAGTTTTGAGAGGAGATATACGTAGAACAGTTTTTTTTCTCAAAGTCGATAAAGTGAAAACCCTAGAGCCTTCAGTACCTTTCTCCTACTTGATGTGGTAAGCTGATTTTTGGATATGTTGTACAACTTTTAATTCTCTGTCAATTGGTTTAAAATCGAACACTTCTAGCAATTTTAGCTGCTTAGTACACCCTGCCCCAAACTTCAGCATTTCTGAATCTACCGTCAATCGAAGGCCACTGCTGAAATTTGATCGAATTTTGTTGATTATCTTAGAATTGCTTCAAAAAAGGAGCTTTTACACCAAAAGTTCTGATAAGAATGAGTAAACCATCCCTCTGCTATCAGTTCCCAAAAATATTGACTCAATTAAGTATGAAGAATGGGTAAACATCGATCAAAACGTAGCTACTTCTCGTCCTCCTGAAGACGAATTTTTATCGAGTAATGATCACCAAAAGCAACCATACAACAAAACTGATGAAGGGGAAGATTCACTTCCAAAGCCGTCTTCTCATCAAGAAATTCTGAAAGCGATTGAAGTTCCATCAAATGGCGTTTAATGCGACAGCGAAACGCTAGATCTTCAAAAAATAAATGCTAAAAAAATAGACGCTTTTTCCCTAAGAAATGATATAATTTTTTCAAGTTTTTTGATTCTGTCGGTTATTGGAATATTTCGCTTTTGTAGAATTAAACATAGCTTATCCCAAATCGATCCTGATAAGCGAAATCTGCTGTATTATAATATTATGTGAATTGAAAATTCCTAATTAGGGGTAAGGGTAGGGGAGATTCAATTGGGTTAAAAAAAATACACCACCAAAAGGCATATCTGGGCCCTTAATTAAATGTACATACCAAATTTAAACTTCCTAGCTCAACTTGGAGGATGGTTATGCGAGGAACAAACTCAAAAAATAAGAAGAACTGACCAAAAAAAAATACATTTTTGGAACTGTGACGGTGTGCAATGGCACATCTAGAACCCCTACTAAATTTACATATCAAACTTCAACTACTTATCTCAATTTGAAAGAGCTCTTCTTCAAGATGAAAAAGAGGGGAAACCACCATATCTGATTTTTGGTTATATTATGCAACTTTCGATTCTCTATCGATTCACTCGAAAAGGAGCAGTTCTTTGCGATTTTAGCTTCTCAGCACCCCCCCCCCTATCAAATCTACCTCCAATCGAAGTCTGTTTCCCAAATTTGATCGATTTTAGTCGGTATTGAGCTGAGCAAATAATTTTTAGTCTCGAAAAAAAAAGTAAAAATAAAAATAACAATGAAAATAAACATCTGACATAGCCAAAAATGGTCGCAATGGTTTTCTAGGATCACAAAACGGATTTTGTTGATATTTTGATACCCCTCCCCCCCTTCCCCCGACTGTAATAGCCTGGATATTTGATATGGCCAAAAAATAGCCTCGTTGCTTTTTTACCACTCCAAAACAAATATCACTGATACCCCCCCCCCCCTTCATCCGCCGTTTAGCTTTTGAGAAATTGCAATTGAAAAATGTACTACGAGTATCTGAGGTGAAAGACCTTTTTATTATTTTTCTAAAAAATAAAACATCTCGATTTTTACGATTTGCACTTTTCAGCTCCATGGTAGGTGGTTCTACTCGTACACCACTTTTAAGGAGTGGAAATGACAACAGAGCGCGTTGTTTTTTTTTTCGAAAATGACACCACTTTGAGTACCCATAGCTCCATCCCCCTTTAAGCTAAGAAGATAAAATTTTGTACGGTGGAGTTTCAACTGAAAGTCAACCACCTCCATGAATTGATTGAAAACTGAGCGATTTTTTTTTCGTACCACCTTATAACTTAGAAGTCAAGTCGGCTCGGATTGAAATTAATTTTTTGAGCTAGAATTTTTTGAGGGTCCAGCTGTGCCCAAAAGAAACACTCTCAGGGGGAATTCAGTATAAACGCTCATTTCGAAAAATAAGTGGCAACCCGATTACACGTACATTGTACGTTTTATGAAGATGGTTCATCAGACAACTCGGCTCTTGTTTTTAAATGTTTACCATTTTCCAGTTGGTATACCTGGGACCTACTAACGATGCACTCGAAATACCAGGTAGTCTACTCAATCATTTAGTTACTTATTCTTCGTTCAAAATACTTAGTACATCTATTTTATCGAATATTTGCGATATCTTATTTCACGAATATGTCAACGATGTTTCATGGTTGTTGTTTAAAATGGCTTTTGTTGAACGAAAACAGAGTAATAAATCGACTCTTCGATGTAGTTGTTTAAATAGTTGCTGAACAAAATTAAACACAGGTGACAATGATTTCTACCACAAGTAGCTGCACCTATGTATTGTATGTATATATATATACATTGCACATAGGTTTAGGTACATAGAAAGTTTCCGGTAACGTATTTGATTAGTATGCTCGTATAACCATTCAATATCTAAGTATACTTGCGGGTATATTTTTACAATTTTTTTTCCAATCTAAAAACTGCCAAAGAGTTTTGATATTGAGATTTCTTTACAAATTTGGGATTTATACCAGAGAAATACTTATCTTAGCGAATAAGTTTACTTATCGACACACTTTTATTCAACTGAACTACAGTTTAGCACGTATTGACCATATAAACAATGAAGCACGAAGAAATCAATAAAATCGCATTATTGTTTTCATTTACGATGACGACATATTTAATTGGAAGTATTAGAATGATGGTTAATTTTACGATTGATATTTATGAAGCGAAAAGAATGGTGTTATCGTAGAAAATGTGAGTCATTTCTGAAGGCTATGACGTGCGGTGTAAGCCTATAAACTATAACTTTAATATTGTAGATAGGTAATTAGGTATAACAATTATTAACACTCTCTAAGAAATGATTTTCCCTTTTTTTTTTTTTGCTACAGCTATGTGCATTTATGATACGATATCACTCATCGGGTTAGTTTTTATTTACTTATCGTATTACAAATAAAAGATCTAAATCTGAAGATAATTACGTTTTTGAAATTCTCGTTAGCAGGAAAATTACCTGCTTAGTAAGTTATCCACATGGTATACCAACCACACCCTCTCTCCTCGTATTTAATAAATTCCGAAAAGCTAAAAAATTGCGGAAACTTTTTTTTGGTTTCTTGTAGTGGTCTACTATGTTAAGTTGATAACAATAAATCCAAAAATTTTTGTTTGATTTTTCACATAAATTTTAAAATTTTAAACCAAAAGGGCGGTGGTTGTAAAGTTCAAGTTGGAGACTCCAAATTTTTACTCTTAATTCATCTGACGTCATTTCGCAACTTTTTTTCACTACTCTAACCCCTCCCACCTTTCCGAAAAAAAACAACATAAAATTGAAACGCCCTAGTAAGCACCCTAATGTGTATATTCAATGCATGTGTGCACTGTGCATCTATTAAACGGATGTTCAGAAATTGTTTGGGTATTGTCGGAATGAATTAAATGTTTAAAAAGTCACCTATAGCTGCTGGCTCGAACATGCTGCGTATTAAAGCAGAGACGAAAGACACGGAAAGGATGCCCTTCGAGGAAGATATACACCCACTAGAATGCGTTACAATTTGCTTGTGTTTTTACAAGTTACTTTAGTAGGTTTATAGAATACATATATGTATGTATGTATGTGTATAAATGACACACGTGGTATCGTCGAAAACCGGAACCGCGATCATAACACGAAGGGTAATATCGGGTACCCCGAAATAGGTACCTATTTAGCTATTCTTTTTTCACAGTCTGATGATTCCGTTCTAAATTTCCGACTTGGAAAAAAAATGGAGCTCGTTTTGGGTATGAAATTTATCGCTGTCGAGAAGCACTTGCAAAATTCATCCTAAACGCTTGGCCAAATCGTTTTCAATAACAATATAAAGTCGAGAGTTTATTTAGTTTACATTCAGCATTCAGCTGTTTGATGCGTTTAAGTTCGCGAAATATTTACGGTCTCTCATAATTTCTCAAAGAATTCTAGACGAATTGTTCAGTTCAGCGTTCGGTGGAAATGTTCACATCTGATTTTTCAAAGCTGATAATATTCAGTCGACGGTTTTTGGGGTATTAAAACCAACTTTATCATTTTTACCTTATCCAATTCTCTCTACCATATCAGATCTGACTTGATATTGATTTGAGGTAAGGATGCGGGAAATATGTGCTGAATGGAGTTGACAATATTTTTTTATTTTTTGAAAATTAGCATACAACGGGATTAAAGTAGTTGCGAAATGATTTCAATATAATGTGGTAAATTTTTTAAACCCTCAACTCGATTTTAAGCCTTATTTTCTATTGAATTGTCAATGAAAACCAGGCGATTATAAGGAATATCAACAAAATCTGTTTTGGGGTCCTAGAATACCGTTACAACCATTTTGGCCACGTCAGGAATTAGTTTATTGTTATTATAAAGAAAAATCATTAACTCATTAAAATGGACTGTATTAAACGAAAGATAGATTACAACAACAACTAGTTTGAGAGTATAAGTAACAACGACTCACTAACAACTCTATCGACGAAAATTATCACCGACCGAACGCAAAGACGATAAGATTTTAACGCAACATTTATATTTCTTTTAATTATTCCCCCCTACCACCACCACCACCACCCTGAAACTAAAAAATTACTTGTTCACCTCGATACTGACCAAAATCGATAAAATTAGAGGAATAGGCTTTGATTGATTGGTCATTAGATATTTTGGAGTGGGGATGACCTCGGGTGAAAATTCGGTTGCACCCAAATTTAGGGGAGGGCGTGCTGAGGAGCTGAATCGAAAAAATTGTTCCTTCATAAAATCTAAAATTACATAACATATTCAAAAATCATCCTATTAAGTCAATTAAGTGGAGAGATATGAGGAGTTTCTTCCTCTTCAACTTTGAAAAAGAGCCGTTCCCTTCCTACCTCTCTTCCAAATTGAGTTGGGAAATTTAAATTCGGTATATAAATTTAGTAGAGGTCCTAAACGTACCTTTTGGGGGTTTCGACTTTTCAGCTTCATTGCACCCTTCCACAGACTTAAAAATGTAATTTTTTGGTCGGATTTGCCTATTTTTTAAGTTCGTTCCTCGCATAACTCCCCTCCAAATTAAGCTGGGAATTTGAAATTTTGTATGTAGATTTATTATAGAGCCTAGATGTGCCTTTCGGGAGTTTCGATTTTCCAGCTTCATTGCAACCCCTCACAACCTAGAACAAGTTGTGATTTTGTCGGTTTTTCTTATTTTTTGAGTTTATTCCTCACACATCTTCTCCTAAAATTGGCCTAAGAAGTTGAAATTTGGTATGTTGATCCACTGGTAGTCTGGTATGTGCTTTCTGATAGTTTCAGCTATTCATATCAGTATCTACTCGTTTTATTTTTATTCTTGTTATGTTACTTCATTTGGAAATTGAAATTTGGTATATAGATTTAGTATAGGTTCTAAATGTGCCTATTGGTGGCGTCTACTTTTAGCTCCGTTGCACCCCCGCCTCCCTTATCACTGATTAGCAAATTTTTCAATTCATATAATTATAACATTTTACGAGAATCTTGGGTTTGAAATGCTTTTTTTAATTTGCAAAGCTATTTTGAAGTTCAAATTTTTTTTAAAATTAAGATTACACGTATTTATATTTAAAATTATCCTATACAACATGATTTCACCATGAGGCCTTTTTCATGGATACTCAAAGACGATCATTCCTCGTAAATTTGAAATACATTTGTTAAAAATGGAAATATAATTTTTTCGAAACTATTAACGCAGTTTATTCATTTGAGATCCTCAAAACAATTTTACATTTTCTCATCCTTTTTGAACCAGTAATATTACATTCATATACTTATGCCTGGATCTCTTTTGAGAACCCCTAAAAAATATGAAAATTGTGGAAATGAGCCTTTTCAACAAATCGAAAGTATTTTTTTAATCAACATGCAGGGCACCTGTTGTTATTAAAACAAAAAAATCAAATACGAAGCACATGTTTCGATTCAGCTTTCCAGTACTATCTACGCATTGGAAAGTTTTTTTTTCAATTTTCAATTTTTAAAACCATTTTAGCAGGAGTAAGGGGAGGATAGGAATATGTTCTTCTTGGACACCCACTTTTTTTGGCGTAGAAGTATGGTCAAAATTGCAATAAAAGTAGTATTAAGCAATTTTTAAACATTTTACGCCCAAAATTAAACAAGAGTTTTACTTCATCTCATTTCTAAAAATACAGCAACAAGATACCAATCATCAGTTTCTCATTAATATTTTGTAATTTTATGAAAATTCGTTGAAAATTCAGTAAAATTGATTTCTAGTCTTCATAAATGTTTTGAAATATTCGCCGAAGGCTTAAGAAAAATCAAAAAAATGCAAGTATGCATTCGCTATAATTTTTTATAACCCAAGAAGCCTGGGAAAAAGTCATTAAAAAAATGGTTGGGGGCGAACGGGACGCTAAAAGTCTGGTTCTTCAATGTCACAATTTCTTCTCGCGCCACATACAGGGATTATATCAAGAAGCGGAAGGTCATTGAACTTTCACAAAATGTAGTACTTCGTGCTACTAGGTAGAAAAAAAATTATCGTACCTAAAATGACTTGTTCTTAAAACTCTAAAATTTATATTTGGAATTTTTTTCGTATCTCAATTCTCCTGAAGGTGTTTGAAACAGATTTGCAGAAAGTATCGAATCAAAATTCAAAAAAAATTGAAACAGAAAAAATTTCAATTGTAGATTGTAAATAGTTTTGAAAACAAATCATTTTTATTTTTATTTATTTTTTTTCATTTGTGTTGTGACAGGGGCGTAGTCAGAAGAACCTAACTCCATCCCTGTGAGATTGAAAAACTGGAAATATTTTAACATTTAGGCTAATTTTTTTTTCTAATATTCCTGAAAATGCACCCTTTTGATTTTGATAGTTAAAAGTCCATTTTTTTTTTTTTTAATCTCGGGCTCTTTTCGCTCGGACATACCATTTGATTCATTTTTATAAATTCAGACCCAAAAAATAGAATAGAAAACAAATGGGAAGTAAGGAACCACTTTCTTGGAGCTACTTACTCCTGGCTACGCCACTGCCTTGAAAAAGTACAGGGACGTCTTCATTTCTTGGTTGTATAAAATACTGCTTGCTCTCCACCGTTACTTAGAAAATGATTAATATTTAAAGATCTAAAATCAGTGCTTGGATTACGAAAAAGTTTGAATTCGAAACGAGCATGCGAAAACTGTTCATCTTTGCCATTAATTCACGTGTGTTGGTAGAAGAACCTATACATGGAGATGGGTACACGTTGTAAAAGGTAATACTATCCGAAAAGCGAGAGAAAAAATACGACCGCAGCATATAAGCTCATTGGCTTGTTTCAGAGTAGAAATTTTCGTTAAGCGAACAAAATATTTAACAGTAATCTTTAACCCCTAATCAGAAAAAGGGGCAAGACGGCGGCAGGCCCGTTGTCTGAATTCACAAAGTTGGCAATAAAGTTCAGCCGTGAACAAGCCGCACTGGTATTTCTAAAATACACGTGTATAGATATAATATACGAACGAAGGATGCGGTGGTGGTGAAAAAAAAAAAAAAAAAAGGGATTCATTCGCGAATACAGTAAACCGATGCTCGAGGGAACCATACTAACAACTTGCTACCACCGTAAACTAAGTTACCCGCGAAGAATATAAATTGGACAGGTTACGGGTTTTACCCATACACCCATACACCCATACACCCATACACCTATACACCGTTGTATGCGTTCAAGATCCCAAAATCACCCGCCACACATCCGTTAAATAGGTAGGTATAGTATCTATAATCTTTCAATGAGCTGGCAACAATAACCGGCAATTTGCAAAAGGCAAAACCCAACAGCGATTAGAAAAACATGATTCGTAGTCGCTTTTCATCTTCTTCTTTTATTTAATTTTGTTTTAACGCTCATAACTGACTGTACTTTTTTCTTCAAAAAAAGGCATCTTTGTAACGGAAATATTTTCGTTTCAAAAATGTATACTGTGTACCTACCTACCTACTTAGCTACCTACCTACTTACTAAGGTTGTAATTTTTTAGTGGAAATTTTTTCGTGTTCGATGCGCGTAGGTACGAAAGCTTATTAGGCTGTGGTAATTTTCCCTTTCGTTTTCGTTTTCGTTTTCGTTGCTGCTTCTCGCTTCTTTACAGACGCCTACATAATACGTATGTAGGTATTTTGCGTTTCTCTGTAGTAAGTAAAAGTATAATCAAACGCCATTGATGATATTCGAAATCAAGAGCTCGAAAATTTAATATCAACTCTCGAACGAGCCAAATATTTAAATGGAAATGTTTGACGGTGGGGAATTGTAAGGCGAAATAAATCGTGAAAACATTTGTAGTAAAAAACATCGCGTGAAATTATAATGACATTTACCAAATTGACTGAAAATTCACGCATGAAAATCAATACGCCGCCGGCGAAGTACAATGTATTGTCAAAAATAATTATCTCATATTTATACCACTAAAACAGAAGTCGTTGATAGGACTGGAATTATATAATTTTCGAAGCCATTGCGCTGCAAAAGCTGTAATTAGGCACGCACCAACCATTTGCATAAGAAATGACTGTACATTAATTTTCCCTCGAATAAGTTTCTAAGTGAAGTACTACTAATTAGTTAATGCTGTATTAACTGCATAGTCTCTTTCTCGTTTGCATAGCGAGCAGAGAGGCCTCCTCGTTTCGTTTTACTGAGGTAATTATACACTCAATATAATATATAGATCGCATTTTACACGCCGTGTTTCTACATATTAATAAACTGTTTAAACGTAGTTTTTAACAGGATTTTTTCAACACATCGTTCACACTTTATTTCATTTCGTTGCGTTTTGTTTTCGTTTTTTAAAAGGGAGAATATGCCAACAAGAGGGGTTTAAAATAATGATTTTTTTTTCTTCTTTCGCGTTGGAATATCCATATCCAACGAATGATCCAATCGCAAGAATAGCTAGGTTAATAGACTACAGCACCTTTATGCTTCCGTATCGAATGAATTTTCCAAATTGATACTTACTTATACTAAAGCATCATAAATGTAACTAATTACTTACGACATTTTCAAAAGAATATTTATGTAAAAGAAGATGAACATTTTTTCGTATTTTAAATTCTCACTTGATACAATAAAGTAAACGTCGAAGACGTTGTTAAGAGAACGTGGCTCACTAAAAACTTTCTCATTTTATTAATAAATTCATTTTGAATTTACCTTTTAGCTAGATTTTCTATGTCATGTTGTCAATGAAAAACAGGCTATTTCAGTCTATCGACCAATGACCGATCGGCGTAGGAGGATACGAACAAAATTCGGTCTGAGGTCCTAGAAGACTAGTACGAGCATTTTTGGACACATCAGATATTTATTTATTCATTTATTCTTTTCCCGAAACTAAAAATAATTTATTTGCTCAGTTCGATACTGACCAAAATCGATCGAATATGAGAAATAGGCTTCGATTGATGATGGATTTGATATTCTGGAGTGAAGATGAACTCGAGTCGAAATTCAGTCGAGCCCAAATTTAGGACAGAGGGATGCTGAAGGGCTGAAAAACACCAAAGTTGTTCATTTTTGAGCCACTCGATAGACAATTCAAAGTTGCATAACATATCCAAATATCAGCCTCCTAAGTCAATTAGGAGGAGAGATATGAGGATTTTCCCCTTATTTTCTCTCCAAATTGAGCTAGGGAAGTTGAAATTTGGTATGTAGACTTGGTAGGCGTCCTTCTGGAATCTGGGCGCTCATAAATCAACTGTCAAAAGAACTTCAAGACCTTACGACGTCATCTGTCAGCTGTCCCGCAGCCATCGGCCATCACGTCGTCGTTCATCAGACACACAATTGGATCTTGAAATACGTAATGAGTAGTATCCAGAAAACGCTCGTCAGTAGTACAGCAGCATCAAAATTAATCCTCACTGATGAGTTGTATCCTAAGAACGATTTCACATCATGTTATCTTCACCGAGTTAACTGAATAAGCTAGTTTTCGAGTCTCTGAATAGATCAGCCATCAGAAGCTGCTGATCATCCAAAATGACACCATCTAACGTATCAAGAAGTCGGAAGAGGCATGTCACAACGTGTAGCTGCCACACCAACTTTACAGCACACTTGGCTCAAAAAGTTAGAAGACGCTCCTCTACAACGGAACCCATCACAGAAAGTAATGAAATGTCGAAGAAAATTGTCCATTGATTGTCAACTTACAACAATGGAAGAAATCAGCCAACGTTTTCCACTACCGGAGGGGGGGGGTGTTAGTTGCTTAGCTTACGTTGATTCTCATAAACATTAGTTTGCTGGTAATATATAACTCCCCTGCCCTGAATAAACCATCAGGTAAAGGGTGTGAGAGAGTAAGTTATAAAATTTTAAATCAAAATTGTCTTGATATTACCAATAAACTTGCTCCACTCAACGAGTTTGCCAAAAAAAAAAACAAAATTGGTAGGAGTCCTAGATGTACTTTTCGGAGGTCTCGTCTTTTCAACCTTATTGCACCTCCTCACAGCACCAAAAAACATTTTTGGTCGGTTTTCTTCATTTCCTGAGTTTGTTCCTCGCATAACTCCCCTCCAAATTGAGCTAAGCAGCTAAAATTTAGTATGCAGATTTGGTAGGATTTTTTAGTTGTTTTTTTTTTATTTTTTGAGTTTGTTCCACATATAACTCCCCTCCAAATCGAGCAGAAGGAAGTTGAAATTTGGTACGTAGATTTAGTATAGGTCCTAAATGTCCAGTTTGAAGGTTTGCACTTTTTAGCTTCATTTCATCTCCTCACAACCCCAAAAAAGTTCGTTTTTTTGTAGGTTTTCTCTTTTTTTCCAAGCTTTTCCTCGCATATCTCGTCCAAATATTGGGCTAGGAAGTTGAAATTTGTTATGTAGATTTAGTGTGAATCCTTGATGTGCTTTTTCGCGATGTCAACGTTTTAGCCACATTTCACCCCCACCCCCTCTACCCTTACCACATTATATTTTACAAAATGTAATTAAGACCATTCCGTTTTTTTCGTAAAAAATTACCATTACTCCTTCCTCAAGAAGCTCATCTAGGGTCCTTGCTATGCCCGAAACTGAAGGTCACCTCCCCCTACCCCTCATACATATTAAATCCGTCGCCAATCGAAGCCCATTTCCTAAACTTGACCGATTTTAGTCAGTATCGAGTCATAGAACCAAAATATCGATTTATTTAAAATGCGAAGAGGGGATGGAAATCGCTGGAAATTAAAGGAAATCTTTAGTTCTTCTCCCACTCTACTCGTTTATAGGTCGGTACATAAATACGAATAAAACGATGAATTGAACACTTGAAAGGTTTGCTCTCCCATTTCCCATAAAATCTGCATACACGCCAGTGATTCCATTTAGATGCTGAAGAAGGAATTTTTGACCACAAACACGAGGAAGGTTTTTTCTTTCTATGCAATGCACTCGTACCTTGGATTGCATCTGCATCGGTATTACACACTATCCTCGCAGTATGTTTAGAAAAGACTGAAAAGCAGCACCTGAATGAACATTAATTCGATATTTACTCGTACCTTACCTCCTTATATCCTCTCCTACGTATTACATTCCTCGCTCATTAGTATTTTCTTTTTTTGTCAAGTGTTATTAGTCTGGTCTGACGTGACTATAAAAAAATACTCACGTAGATAACGAAATAACCAAGTTATTTAATTGTGTCAAGTGTTACGGTATCTGTGAAAAGTTAAAAATTGAAGTCCTTCTCTATCATACAATTGTCAATTTAAATACAGCACATTAGCGCCGCAAAAGTGAAAAAAGTCGGCTCATTTCGTAATTCGACCAGGTAACATTAGTTATAGATATGTATAGGTTACTAATTTTATGACTTGCATGATTAAAAAACTCGGTTAGTCAAATAAGAAATTACACCAGCCAGCCAACCAACCAGCCAGCCAGCCGTGAGTAAACATCGGTAATGACGTATTTTATCTAATGAATGAGCATATTACAAAGATATATATGTCGTGCATCATTCATACAAATAAAATTAATTATTACTAAATATGTTGGTAATTTGAAATATCGTCATTCTTACGCGATTTAGGTGATAAGGATTGAATAATACGCTCGCCAAGTTTGGACCAATTAAAACTCGATCATTGCTCTTTGACCTTGAATCGGTCGGTTGTCGTCTTGTCGATGTTGATTTTTATAATTAGCGTTCAGAATTTTGAAGTTTGTATATTGAAAATTCAGTGCATTATTTCATTTGTATGTTTATCTCCTCGCGACGATTAAATTTATAAATAAGCAGATAGGTAATAATATTTTAAAGATACAAAATTTGTAATAAGTAGTACGTTATACTAGAAATTCTAAGAAATCGACAAATCGTGAAGCGGGTATGTAATGTGTATATATAATGTGGGTATATTAGTATTGCGATGATGTAACGAGTATTTCTGGTAGTCCAATTCCAATTTATATTTACGAATATTTTATTAAGTTGAAAAACATGCATGTGATTATACCGAGGTAGTTTATAAATACATAAGCTCGTGTTTGAAAATTTACTGTCCACGGTTGGCGCTTTTTTGCCGGAAGAGCCGTTCCATAGGTAGTGGTAACGAAGATGATAGTAATACGAAATAATACTACGCACACTTTGCACTCTACGTACGTCTATAAGTATCTAGTTGTATGCTAGGGCTGTTACATACTATCACCCTATGGTGGATAAAAGGGGGGAGGGGGTTGGTATCAACGGAATCCACTTCAGGATCGTAGAAAACCATTGAGACCATTTTTGGCCATGTCAGATACATTCCCATTTATATTTATTTTTTTCACCCGAAAACTAAAATCATTTGCTCAGCTTCGTACTGTCTAAAATTAGTAAAATTTGGGTAGTAAGCTTAGATCGACAGCTGATCTTATATTTTTGGGTAGGGATGACCTTGGGTCAAAATTCCTTAATGCTTAAATTTTGAGAAGGGCGTGCTGAGAGATAAAAATCGCAAAAATTGTTCTTTTTTATGCCAATGGATAGAAAATCAAAAGTTGAATATCGTATCCAAAAATCAGCCTCCCAGGTCAATCATGAAGGGTGATATCGGGGGGGGGGGGCCCCTTTCTTGACCTCAAAAAAAAGCCTCCCTTTCTTGACCTCAAAAAAAAGCCTATCCCACACATATCTCACTTTCAAAAAGAGCCAGGATGCTGAAATTTGGCATGAAAATTTAGTAACGGTCGTGGGTGTGTCTTTTAAGGGTTTCAACTTTTCAATCCCCTTGCACCCCCTCATAAGCGCAAAAAAGTGGTTTTTTGGTAGATTTTTCTCATTTCTTGAGTTTGAAATTTGACCTGTGAATTTACTAGTTGTCCTAAATGTTCCTTTTCAGGGTACAGATATTCATTCTAAGATCTACTTGTATCCGTACCACTACAGATTTTTTTTTATTTCATTAATGGGCAATTATTAGGCTTAAAAAGCAACGCATTGCGATGCTATTTTTTATTAAACGTTCCAAGAAATAGTTACAATAAAAGGCAAATCAACGTGCTAAAAATTGAAAAATTACAAAAAATTAAAATATGAAAGAAATTTTGAATGTATAGCAGATTATTAAAACTAATTCGATTTTTGTCCGAAAATTTTTTTCTATCCAGCAGTAAAGGAGTGATATATTTACATTGAAAAAGGTAAAGTAACCCCAAACTTCTTATATAACTCCTCACCAGTGCTAGATAGAGAAAATTTTGTAGAATGGAAAATGGTTATTGTTCAAAGTTGTGCAACATTTATTTAAAACAGTTTTTTGTAGCTTCAATTTTAAAAAATTTTTTGAAACCAATTGCCAACTACTAAACTGGTTTCGAAATTAAAATATCTGGGAAAACCACTTTAATACAATACTTTTAGAAAATCAAATCAAAATGTACCTTTTCTATTTGATTTTTATTTTTGAGAAAAACACGTTTAGGTGAGGAAATTTTTTTTTCACTTAATGCAGCTTAAACTAATTCCTAAAGCATATGATACTTGGAAGTAAGTAAATAAATGAGTAAATTTCGATGCTTGAAGTTGTTCTAGCCTTGCAAATACTTATTCATGATTTCGTATTCAAAATCTGTAAATAAGTCTTGCATTATAAGTTTAATGTAAAGAGCAAAATACGCTCCCATATCCTAAAACACTTCCTTCTAAACCGAAATATTATGGAATTGGTTTTCAAAAATGTCTTCAGAACATTTTTTTATGCTCTTTACAATTACCTGACCAAGTAATACGACATGTGAAATTTTTCGATGAACTTTGCCACAAACCTTTCTCGATATAAGAGAGGATTAAGTTATATACCCATAGGTACCTTACTTATCATCATATTCATGAGTTGTTATTTGAAAATGGCTATCTGGTACGTGCTTTCATACTTAATTCGTTCGTGTATATGTGTGTATATATATGTACAGTGTATACCTGTGTGTGTATGGTATATCTTTCACAAATTTTCGAATAAATTTTACTCGCGAAGATATTTACGCGAGCTTAATTTATTAATCGGTATTATTTCATTTACGGTACTTAACCATGCACAATATCGACGAAAAGCAACTATTCATCGTTATTTTATCCTCAAAACGTGTGGAGATATTTACAAAATCCCAAAAGAAGATGAATATAATTCCTAGTAACCTTTCAAACCATTGCAGCAATAATGCTATGCGACCCGGACAAAGCAATTCTCTTAAATTCCATCGTTAAAAGAAATGAGCGAACATTCAAATAGAACTTTGATCATTCCTGTATCGATATTTTTTTTTATTTTATTTTTAGAAAATTTTTTAATACGGTAAATGAGTACCCAACTTGAATACTTACCATATAACGCTAAGCCCTCTGAAAATAATTTATAACTTATAAGCATTATAATATCGAAAACTATCTATAAGGTAATAATAAAAATAACAGGTACGACTATGTTCAGTTTACTAAAATATATATAATTTACCAACTCTCTATACGTTCACCAACACAAAAGTACTGGATATTTTCAAAATTGAAACATTAAAAACCCTAATCGTTCACATGCAAGTACTTGTTGAACAGGTCTTTTGTACACAAAAAGCTATGTTCGAGTTTATCTGGAAATGAGAAAATTAAATAAAAATATTCCATCATTAACATAGATTAGCTAGAATCGTTTGAAAATGTATGTAAATAAGTTATGTACCTATATCATGTTTGTATAAAATTTTCGGAACAAGTTATATATTTATTCCTTTTTTTATTTTCTTTACTTTGTACTTCAGTTTCAGTGAAGAGTAACAAAGTGGCTAAATAATATTGTAAATAAATCTCGTGTAAATGATGTCTTTGAAAAAAAAAAAAAAAAAAAACCTCAAAGTAAATATTTCTACCACAAAAATACTTCAACGTTAATAATTTTAAAACAGGAAAGATAAGGGATGAACACTGTAAAATATTTTGATTGAAATTAAATAATGAAAAATATAACGTTGTGAAAATAATTCCAAAAATCTTCGTACAAAGCGATCAGAAAAGTAGCGAAAGAGATTTTTTGCATTTTTGACTTTGAAAAGTTTTCACCTACGTTCAATTTCAATCGACTTGGAAGATTTTAATTCGCAGTCTAAAACAGGTCGGAAATTAAAAAAAAGCTTACGCCCACCCAAAGAAAAATTCACTTTATTCACGAACAAAAGGTCAGATAAAAGATAAACATTTCTGCACATCTATGAGCTCTAAAAATCCTATTTTATTGTTTTCAATCATTTTCCATTATGGCATACTGTTCATAAAAACTAGGCCATTACGATCTATCGACCTACGGCGGATAGGGGAAAGGGATATCAACATAAACCGTTTCGGGGTCTCAGAAGACCATCAGGACGAATTTTAGCCATGTCAGATATTTATTACTATTTTTTTCCGAAATTAAAAATCATTTGCTCAGCTTGATACCGACCAAAATCGGTCAAATTTGGGAGATAGGCTTCAATGGGAGAAAATTTTTATATTCTAGACTGGGTATGACCTAGGATCAAAATTCAGTTGTGTCCAAATTTAAAGAAGGGGGTGCTGAGGGGCTAAAATAGTAAAAATTGTTCTCTTTCGAGCCAATCGGTAGGCGATTTAAAGTTGCACAACATATCCAAAAATCAGCTTCCTGGGTCAATTAGAAGGACAGATATAAGGGCTTTCCTGCTTTTTGGCCTTGAAAAGGAACTGTTCTTTCCCTATCTCCGTTTTAAATTTATCTACGAAGCTGAAATTTTGTACGTACATTTAGTAGGGGCCGTACACGTGCCTTTTGGAGGTCTCGACTTTTCAGCCTCTTTGCATCCCTTTACAGCGCAAAAGATTCAGTTTCTTGGCACGTTTTCTTCATTTTTCTGACTTCGTTCCTCGCATAATTTCCCTCCAAATTAAGCTGAGAAGTGGAAATTTGATATGTAGATCGCGGCATAATCGCATTGGATTGGTGTCCGCCAAAAAAAAAGATTTATTAAGAATCCTAGTTGTGCCTTTTGAACCTTACTGCACTTCGTCCCCACCTCCCCCATCCCTCACCAAACATTAGGAAAACCGACGTTTTATTCCAGTTTACATAATTATAATATTTCACGAAAAATCAGGCTGAAAGTATTCATTTCAACTTTTCCTGCGTTTTCATAATTTGAAACATGGAATGTTATGATTATGATAAAAAATTACCCGTGTTATAATTATTAAATGATTAATTACGTCCTACATTTTACGTCTTTTTTGGTATTATTTTTGCGCGGAATATTTCATGAAATTTGCCTACTTACCTCTGCCGACCTATTTGGTACCTTACTTATGTAGGCGTACCTTGTACCTACTTCAAAAGTCAACATTGCCTCGCATTATATTAGGCACGTGAATACCATTTTTTTGGGTAAATTCATTTTTAATTTTGTTTCTTCAAAAAAAAAAAAAAAAAAAAACATCGAAAAGAAAAGAATGACAAAGAGAGTAAGTATATTAAAAAATAAAATAAGTTGTACAGTGAAAGTAAAGGTACAAAAAAGGGGGAAAATTTGCTAACAAAATCGTATTCGACGAAATTACGAAGAAAAAGAATTCGAAGATTGCTCTTATCCATAAAATTCCATTAAGAAAAATGTCTAATAATTAAAATTTTCTCGAAGGAAATTCTTGGCGACATTTTTAGCTATACACTGACGTAAAAGCAAATTAAAATTAATTTCATCCTGAAAATTTCTTTGTGAAGAAATTTTTACGGCGAGTAAATCCTTAAGAAAAATAAGAACGAAAACGGGTCTATTGTGCGAAGAGGAAAAAAAATACTGAATGGTATGTATGTTTAAACAGCGATAAAAAATGCGGAAGTCTTTTTCAAAATTATATTTATCAAAATTCGAATAACGTCGTAATGAATTACCCACCTACATAAAAGGCTTGTTCGACCGGAATTTCAAATCGTATATTTTTGCTACTGATTCATTCGGTTTTTTAATATACAATGAATGGAAAATAATTAGGCTCGATTTGCCTTTATTACTTCGTTACTACGAGCCTAAGAATTGGTCATTTGTGAGAACCGACTAGACGATGTGATGTGAGAGAGAATCTATGTTCTTTTTTATCATTATATTAAATCGAAATCAGCTTTTAAAAAAATTAATTTCATTATATAGGTACCTCGGATAATGGTGAAAATACCGAGATGAATATCTAATCATCCTTCAAGAATTGGCTAGTATGCAATTGACAGCGAATTTCTATCAAAACTGTTTTTAGAAAAAGCTATCAAGATAGAAATTAATCCTGAGTATTGTTTTTTTTTTTTGTTGGGTGCTTTATTGTGGATAAAAAATTTATTATTTTATGAAAATTTTTTCAACTACTTTTTGAAGAGAAGGATAGCTAATAAATTTATTTTCACATATCGTGGTAAAGAAATGAATAAGATGGAAAATTCTGCCAGTGTTGAGCTATTGACAGCGAGTAAAGATATACTTATAGATGACAGAATATATATACGATACATGTTGGAAAAAAACACGCTTACAGCCTACAACCCTTTGAAGTAGTAATTTTCAACCGTACTATACGTTGCAGCACATCAATGTGGTATAGTACTACTCGTAGTACGTACTACAAAATCGTGTCACGATGCTTTGTAAAAAGGGGTTCTCAATGTATACTTTGTTTTGGGGGAATAAAATATACAATGAAATTTTACTTCGGGAACGATATCGCATTGCGTGTTAGATTGTTAATGAGGGAAGTCCAGACGCGAGTTGAACAACTTACCGTCGTGAAAGTAGGTTAATGGTTCGAGTTCTTGGGGAGTTTTTTTTTTTTTTTTTTTTTTTTTTTGGGGGGGTTTTTTTTTTTTTTTTTTTTTTTTCACCATGTAAAGACTATGCGCGTCGCAAATATAATGTTTATGTAGTTGTACGCGGCCTAGCGAGAATATAATTTTGTAATTTCACCTGCAAGGCAGAATCATATAAAAGAAATTTTTTTCTCGCGTTCTATTCTTTGCGAAAGAAAATTTCTTTTCACAAAATCTATACAGAATGAGTCTAATGCTCATATTGCTCTACCATGTAAGTACAGAGTACATGTGGATTGGCGCAAAGGCTAAAAAAAAAAAAAATGAAGGCGAAGAATTGAAAAAAAAACAACACTATTGTAGGTAGACCTATAATCCGGGGAGGAATGAAAATGTAATTTTTACTGTTGTCGTTCTTCGTTGTGGAATGCAGTCTACTTTAAATAAATTATACGAGAAACCCTTTCGTTAGAAAAGGCAATTAATTAGATTTCCGCAAAAGATGCCAAACTTTTCCCGTCGGGATGTAAAAGTGGAGTACCTATGGCTGCAGCAACTATAAAAGTAAGAAAATTTCCTGCTTTGATTACGCTTCTGTAAACCTCTCGCTTTGCTCTTTTTCATATTACCTTTCCTTCGCCATTTTGCGTTTTTATCGTTAGAAAATATATAAACGGTACGATGTAATATTAATAATGTAAATAGAATAAAAACGATACCGGTTAATTTATTCGCCAGAAATTGCGTGAAAGGAGATGAAAATGTGGTTTAAGAAGTTTGTAAAAGGATTTAAGAATCCATTGGCGACGCTGCTGCCTTTTGGTGATTTTTCACCGTATCATTTTAAACGTTGCCAAGGTTTTCGATGATGGTAAAATTGAAAATAATGCACGTGTACGTTTTAATGTCTAACGTCGTTGGCAGCGGTATCGGGTTTTCGAAAATTTCCAAAATTAATGAAAATACAGGTACTTAGCTACTCGTATAAATTCAGCTAATAATCGATGTAGTTATACCTTTACATTTTACACAAATTTTAATTGGTATACTTATTTCAACACAAAATCTGATAAAGTCGAAGAAATTTAAATTCTTTGATTACTCATACATTTTTTTTTAATGATATGTGTTAACGAAATGAATATGTACTTTTAATTGAGAATTAAAATTACTCTCAATCAAGTCCAGAAAAATTACCCTCAAGGGTGGCTCAAAAATACCAGTCAACATTTTTTTGTTTTTATTCTTGTTCTTTACCCCTTAAACATGTTCTTCGCGAGTTAAAAACATCTCATAAAAATTTTCAGGCCAAAAAAATAATTTCGAGTGGTGCGATATGCGGGTTTTACACTACGGTTGAGAAGGCCCGATGGCGACGCAACTCTACCGCGTGATCGTGGTGGAACGTCGGGCTCATTCGAGCCGACGCCTTTTGGTGCATTAACCTACCTGGCGATATACCACATCGTCATATTCACCTCATTCGTTTTATCTATATTCATTTTACCTATTTAAATGCTCGAACACAATTACTATACGTTTATGTCCTTATTAAAAAATAATGTGTGTAAATATTGTTACCAACAAACCCTGACAAAATTTGCCAAAAGTACCAATAAAAATACCAGAAAATAGTAAATGATAAACAGAATAATTTAATATTTTTCACTCTATAATTTTTAATTCCACCTTAGAAAAGTATGGAAAGTTTATTCTACGCTTGAATTTTCGTATTATATAGTTCCAAAAAAAAAAAAAAAAAGGGTAGAAAAATCACAGCGTCAAAAATTCAAAACTTCCAAAACAGGACTTGAAACTCAATTCACAGTTCTAGAGGAACCGACTCAAACGAAATTGGGGACGTGATGTAATAATGAGGAGTGCTGTGCAACAAAACAATGACCGACTTAATTCACTCTCTCGAAGGAACAACCCTCACACGGTGATCACAAAATATAACTCCGATGTGGCACCCCCAAACATTTATAATCAACCTCCGTTAGGTTCTGGGGAAAAAAACGTACCTTGAAACACCCTAATGTACATTATATCTAATATAAAAAAAACTTGACGGGTGGAAGAGGTGGAGGGTGTATCAACGAAATACATTTTGGGGTCCTAAAACACCATTGAGACTATTTTCGGCCAAGTCAGCTATTTTATTCTTTTTTATTTTCCTCCACACAACTACAAATAATGTACTTAGCTCGATATAAATAAAAATCGGTCAAATTTGGGCAATAGTCTTGGATTGATGAAATATTTGATATTTTTAAGCGAGCATAACGCTGGATAAAAATTTAGGCAAGCCCAAACTTGGGCGAGGTGGAACTGAGATCTTAAAATAGAAGAAATTGCTCGTTTTCAAATCAATCGGTACAGAATCAGAAGTTGCATAACATATCCAAAAATTAGCCCTCGAAGTCAATCAGGAAAGGAGGAATGGAGGGTATTCTCTTTTTTGACCTTTGAAAAAGACTGTCCTACACGTATCTACCTTGGAAATTGAGCTGGGAGATTGAAATTTGGCATTCAGATGTAGTAGGGGGTTCTAGATATCCCTGGGAGGAAGGGTGTTCAACTTTTTCGTCCCCTTTAAACCCCCCTCACAGCCTAAAAAAAAGTGATCTATGGGTTGGTTTTTCTAATTTTTTGAGTTTGTCTCGTGCATACCTCCGCTCTAAATTGAGCTAGGAGTTTGAAATTTGGTATGTAGATTTGGTAGTTATTCTAAAAGATTCTTTCGCGATTTCAGATACTCATTTCAATATCTACACCTGTGCCCCTACCACTATTGATGGAAAAACATCCCACAGTACCGTACATTTTTCTTATATTCCATGAATAAACAGTTCGCATGTTTCCTTCACTTCAAGAAAATCAAGCTCAAAAAGCGATGCTTTTTCATTTTTTTCATCATCAAGTAGTGCCTTATCGAGTCATCTACTTAATTAAAAATGCAATAACTATAATAGCATTTATCTCAAAAAATCGACTCCAGAGCCTAGTTTACGTCTTTATGCTATCTGAATCGAATGTACGATTCTTTCTCATTACATATTCAGCATATTGTGTTCAACTTGTTGATCCATACCAATACACTTCTGTTGAAGTGTTGGTCGAATACCTACACAAAACACGTCCATCAACTTCGAGTACCTATAATGTACTATTTATACGTCGCGTCGGTCGTTCAAAAGACATTTTTAAAATATTTACGCGGATGTCTTTAATTAATGATATTCGCGTTTATACGTGGGTTTTCTTTAATTCGTACTAAATGTGTATTTTTTTTCTCTTGCTAAGGTGCAGGTTCGACAATATTTTCATCTCAGTAAAGTTAGTGTAAACGAAATGCGAACATCATCTGAAAATTATAAGATTAAGCAAGTACCCTTCGAACAAAAAACCTTTTCGTATTTCAAAAAAAAATCATCACTTCTTCACTGTTGTATGATTTTTTTTTAAATCGGAAATGAGTCGAAAAATTTGCGTATTTTCTCAGGAGCGGTCGTAGTGTCATTATTTTCTTGAAAAAATTTACAGTTTTCAATAGGGAGGAAGGGGGGGGGGGGTCCATGGATCAAAATAAAGTGAATTTTTCTGTAAAATTAGGCTATCAAGTCCACAAAGTTGCATAAATTACTCAGGTATTTCTGAAAATACAGTTTTTGACGATTAAAAATACAATTTTTTCCAAAATTTCCGGCCTCGCTTCGTTCGGGTACAAATTTTTTGTGAACAGTAATAATTTTGAAATTTGTGAGCACTGAAAATTGGAATTCAGCTCTCAAACTCTCCTCTTGGACCGTTCCTATTTCATGTGACTTGGTTAGCTATAATGTAACCTATATGTAGAGTATTAACTTTGCTTTTTTCGTATTGCATTATTGATGACGTCATTCCGCATAAAAATTTCACTTCTCAGTACTTTAACGGTTTATTTCAATTGCTGAGTTTGGGTCTGAGTAATTACGTACGGTAAAAATACGTAATTAAGAAGACCGTCAAAAAAATACTAAACGCTTGAATTTGGCATAAGCAATATTTTTTTTGATTCTTTATCATGATCGAAGAATAGAGAGCAGTTCAAACCAAGATTTTAACCCCGATACATGAAGCAAAAAAAATTATTTATTTGCGGGTTCACTTCAAACAATCAACCTTTCCAGAAATGTTTAAATAAATTGTAAATATTTTTTTTCGCATTAATCGTTGATATATTTGAAATTTAATGCTAATTAATTGTTTTTTTTTCCATTACGAATGGAATCAATTTTGAATCTCTTTTATTTTTCTGTCTACTGGACCTTTTTATAAGAATCGAATTTAACAAAATTTCCTACAGTGCATTTCGAAGGTATCATTCCCTGATCCCCTCTATACCAAACACCTTCAATGGCTCAAAAAGTAAGTAACCCTTTCAAAATCCTGCGAAAATGATTTTATCGAAACGATGGAAAAACTATCAAAAATGAAAATTTCGTTCTAAATTTTTTTTTGCTAACGCTTAACGATGATTAGGTACGAGAAAAAAACACGTAAAAAAGAAAAAAAACTAATTCAAAGTCGCCCCGAAATTACATTATGCATCCATTATTCATATCAAGTTATTTGATTATTTTGGTAATTTTCGTGTTCAAAAGTAATGCTCTGTCAAAATTGAGCACCACTGGTTTCAAAATTAGATGGTATCATATTAAAAGAAAAGAAATAATTTCGGGTTCATTTATTATTTATAAAATTGATACCTTCAGCGAGTTACCGGCGCCATAATGAAGAAAGAGGTTAACTTTTTATAATAAAATCAATACTTCCAAAATATTTAGTTCGGTGATCAACATTTTAACGGTCGAGTCGAAATAGTCAATGTTGTAGTGGTTGTCGTAAAGTTTAATCATTCATTATTTGTATCGATTTTATTGCTTTCGTATATCGATGATAAATATATATGTAAGCTTTATTACAATTGTACGTTACACTTTTTTTTTTTTTTTTTGACGGTACCTATACTTATTTATTCGTAATAATAATTAAAATATCGTAAAATAATACGAGCGGTGGTATCATTGTAATTATTTACCTACTTTTTTGTAAATATTAATTTTTTCACCTTTTTGTTGTTTATGTTTTTAATAATTCAACGACCGAATTTTTGATCGGTGTGAAATTACATAAGTTGAACGCATCATCACTTTTCACGATTATTGCAATAATAATACGACAGTATGGAAAGATTGAAACGTATAAAATATATATACGAGGCTATATAATGGCTTTAGTGGAATAAGTGGCGCCTGGTATTATTAAAAGTGGAGGCGTCAGTATTACCATTGGTATTAGTCGCTCGCCTCTGTTTCTTTGAATATGATAAGCAAAAAATAAAAAAAAAGCACCATCGACTGAAAATAACCACATCGCGTCATTTGTAACAAATGCGTTAAATTCTAATTATTCTATTTAAATAACCATCCTAATCAATTTTGGCAGAATGATTATCGAGCCTGTACAGTTTTTCGTAAAAACTCCCAACTTGGTCGTTTCGATTTAGACAATTTCTAAATAACTACGCATAGCTAATGCATGCATGTAATACACTCGAGTCATATATATTTGTTAACATTTCAACTTGGAAAAATTATTAGATTTTTCCAATTGCGACGACGAAACGCGTCGAACGCTACGGACAGTGAAAAAGAATAAATAATAATATTTTCACATAACACATACAACTACAATGACGGAAGCACGCAAGACCGGTTCTTTTTTTTTACGGTGAGCAATCGTGTAATGATGGAGAGTTGAGTTCTCATAAATGATATTTCTCACACTTGCTATATTATGTTATACGACAATATGCGAATGCTGGTTTCCTTTTTCGGGTTCACATGGAGTGTGGCGCTTTTGCAACCTCAGTACACGAATCATGTCGTATTACGAATTGTCATAACTTACTATTAGGGGTTTGATTACGAATCGAACTAACTTTCCCATTCTTAATTGATGCGTCAATCAATTGGACGCTTGTAATTACATCATTATTTTACGAGGTCATTCTCTCAGTATTATAATATCTAATGGTATATGTTCGTGTTTCGGTTCGATTTTGTATTGATAAACGATATTTCTACATATATTTATTTTTTTTATTCGAAAAAAAAAGAACTATCAAACTCGATTCTGTAGGTAGTGTAATTTTATGTATGTACAGGTGTATTAGTTGAGTCAAGTTCAATGTTTTTGTCGGCATTAGTGTATTTTACAGGTGATTTTAATTAAACCAATCGAGAAGATAACTTTAAAGATATTTGTCGGAAAAAAAGTTCGACATACTTGAATCCACGAAAAAAAAAAAAAAAAGAATAAAATCGTGACCCGTGGTAAAAAATTTTTTATCTTAATTTTCTTAATCAGATTGTTCATGAAAATCAGACTGTTACAATCTATCGACCTACGGAGGATGAGGGCAGGATATCAACGAAAAAGACTATTACGACCATTTTTGGCCATGTCAGATATTTATTTTTTTCCCTCGAAACTAAAAATTATTTACTCAGCTCGATAATGACCAAAATCGATCAAATTTGGTGAATAGGCTCTGATTGATTGCTCATTTGATATTTTCAAGGTGAGGATGACCTCGAGTGAAAATTCAGTTGTACTCAAATTTGAGGGAGGGGATGCTTAGAAGCTAAAATCGCAAAAATTATTCCTTTCTAAGTAGATCGATAGAAAATCCAAAGTTGTATAACGTATCCAAAAATTAGTCTCCTAGGTCGATTAGGAGGGGAAATATGAATGGTTTTCCACCTTTTTAACTTTGAGAAAGGACAGTTTCCTTCTTATCTCCCTTCCAAATTGAGTTGGAAAATTGAAATTCGGTGTGTAGATTTAGCAGAGATCCTGAACGTGCTTTTCGGGTATCTCAACTTTTCAGCCACATTGCACCTCCTCACAGCCCTGAAAATGTAGTTTTTTGGTCGATTTTTCTCATGTGTTCGAGTTTATTCCTCACATTTCTTCCCTCCAAATTGGGCTAGGAAGTTTAAATTTGGTATGTACATTTAGTAAGCGTCCTAGATGTGCATTTCAATGGTTTCATCCTCACAGTCCCAAAATTTTAGTTTTTTTAGTCAGTTTTTCTTGTTTTTGAGTTCGTTCCTCACATACCTTCCCTCCACATTGAGCTAGGTAGTTAAAATTTGATAAGTATTTTTAGTGAGGTCTTAGATGAGCATTATGTGGGTTTCGACTTTTCAGCCTCATTGCACCCGTTCACAGCCTCAAAAATGTAGTATTTTAGTAGATTTTTCTAATTTTTTGGGGTTGCTAGTCGCATATTCTCCACCCCCCCCCCCATCTAATGCGCTACGCAGTTGAATTTGGTACGCAGATTAAGCATGGATCATGGATAGGAATTTTGGTGGTATCGACTTTTCTTTTTAGCCCCATTGCATTCCCAGTACCGTCACATTATTGATTAGATCATGATGATTTTTTTCAATTCACTTAATTATAAAATTGTACGAAAATCAGGAAGAAAAAAGTGTGTTTTTTTGTATTATTTAAACTACCTCGCAGTAGAAATGATTTTACAAACAACTTGGATTTTGTTTAATCCAACTATTGTATTAACTACCAATCAAACTCATTACGTTTTTCGATATACTTAGTTATTAAATAATGAAAAACAAATGGTTGAACCGTTATAAGAGTAAACAATTCTACATTTATAAATGATAGCCTACTTGCTAGACTAATTTCACAAATAAAATACAAAACACAACAGCAATAAATTAAAAAATAAAATACTGTTGTAAAAACCAAAGACGACAGCACGTAAAAAAAAAACATCACTCAGCTTAATTTTCGTGGCATTACAATCACGAGAATTGAAAAAAAAAAAACATCCTTTCGCGATTAATTTTTCCTAAACAATATTACAGATGGGAAGGGTTCAATGGAGCTAAAAAATCTAGACCTCCAACAGACACATCTAGGGCCCCTACAATAATGAGATTACGGGTAAGAAAGGTTTAATGGTGCTAAGAAATTGAAACTCTCAAAAGGAAAATCTAGGACCTTTACAGACGAGACATACCTCATTTCAAGTTCCTAGCTTAATTTGGAGAGGAGTTATGCGAGGAACAAACTCAAAAAACAAGAAAAACCGACCAAAAAACCACATATTTGGGGCTGTAAAGAGGAGAAATGAAGCTGAAAAGTCGATATCCCCAAAAGGCACATCTAGGACCTCCCCCACTAAATGTATATACCTAATTTCAAGTTCCTATCTTAATTTGGAGGGGAGTCATGCGAGGAACAAATTTAAAAAATGAGATAAATAAGAAAACCCGATAAAAAAACCACTTTTTTGGGAGCTGAGAGGGGGTGAAATGGAACTAAAAAGTCGGAACCCCCAAAAGGTACATTTAGGATCCCAACTAAATGTACATACCAAATTTCAACTTCCTAGCTCAATTTAGTGGGTAGATAGGGGAGGCGCAGCAATTTTTAAAGATCAAAAAGAAGGAAAATCCCCATTTCTCTCCTCCTAATTGACTTGGAAGGTTGATTTTTGGATATGTTATACAACTTTAGATGCTCTATCAATTTACTTAAAAGGGGTAAAATTTTGCGTTTTTAACCCCTCAGCACCCCCTCCTCCAAACTGGGGTATCACTGAATTTTGGCCAAAGTTCATCCTCACTCATGTATATCTAATCTGCCGTCAAACTGAGCCGATTGGCCGAATTGGAGCTATTTTGGTCGATATTGAGCGGAGTAAATGGTTTTAATGTTAAAAAAAAAATAATAAAATAATAAAAATAAACACCTGACATGGCTAAAAATCGACTTAATGCTCTTCTAGGATCCTAAAACGGATTTTGTTGATATTCGCCCCCTCATCGGCCGTTGGTCGATAGACCACAATAGCCTGATTTTCATTGACAATACGACGGAGAAAATCAGACTAAAAAGAAAAAAAAAGAGAATAAAAACACGCACTTGATATAATTTCAAGTCAATTATATACAGTCAATAAAATTATACGGGTGGAGTAAAGATACTGTACCATGTACTTGGCATAATATTCATCGTAGTATAATACATATTACACTCGTACACAACTCGGTTGCGAATCCGCAAACCGAGATATTTTCCCAAAAGATTCATATTTTTCGGTAGCTTATCTGCTCATACATAAACATAATACGCTTCACGACCGGCACAGTGCACAGCGTAGTGAAGCACATTCGTCAACGAATACATTCTTGACTTTGAAAAGAGAGAAAAACACACAAAGATTGGAGGAAATAAAATAGTAAGCATTAGCTTACGAAATTGTGGACGTCTGGTTATCACGTACTTGGTTGACCGTTTAATATGAAAAATACTATACAACGGAGTGCTTGCTTCTCTCTTATTATGACGAAATTCCCAAAGGAGGAAGTGGCAGACGACAAAAAAAAAAATGATTCGTTTAAAACGAGTAATTCAGATATGTGATTCTTAATCTCTCTGCGGGATTGTACGTCACTTTGAAAAAGGATAAAAATTACATTTCTGAATTGCTCTATTGAAAACGTTCTTCGCTCAGTATACATATAGCATAATGTACCTATACATACATACATACATACATACATATAGTACACTGCACTGCACAGCACAGCACCAAGATTTATTTCAATTTTTTTCTCTCTCCTCCACACATCCGGAAGACTTGACATCTACTATGTTTCTATGTGTAACACAACTATACGTGTATGGATGTACACTTACTCATATGCTCGAACGTGTATCGTACATCCACATACTAATGCACCTATACACACACACACGCTCGTATATTTTCAAAAATATCTTAACACGCTCTTATAAATATCTGTGTAACGTGAAAAAAAAAAAAAAAATACACCCGAAAAAAAACCGAACGCGTCCCGCGCGTTAATTAGAATATTGGGCGTAAAAAGCTATTTTCGAGCGTTCCTATCAGATGTTATTTTTACAGGCGATAAAGAAGAAGAAGAGGAAAAAAAAGCGACCTTTTAAAACCGTAAAAGGGCGAATGCAGATGTAAGATTGATTGATGTAATGGCTGTTTTGACTGCGCGCGTAAGAGGGTTTCTGTTTTACGACTTCGTATACCTACCACCTACCTACTCTCTACCAACCTATCTATCTATCCTACCAACTTATACCTACAACTACAGCTGTATATACACAGCGAGAAGAAAATCCACGTTGGATTTGTAAAGAAAGTTTGGCTTGCCGGATTTTTGTGTACAAATACTCAGCTAATAAAATTATTTAACGTGCCGAATAACGTAATTCCAAGCGTCATTTCAACCTTCTTCGAGCATTCATCAGTTATCGCCTTAATGGTAATTTCGGCCGCTCGCTGGCTCACTCGCTCTAACGAATCGACGCGCGAATTTAAATTTCGCATCTGATAAGCGGGCCAGATTTGGTCGATGATAAATCGACGCTTTTGCCGGCGCTCAGGTGCATTATTTGGGAAACCATTTCGGTGTTACATTAAGCCGTCGCCGCGATGATCCACAACTTTCATTAACAGTATAACGCTATATCGCCTATCACTGTGCTTCCGCATTAGAAAAGCGGCCCAAAAGCGGGTAAACGCCAGCTCGACGCTCTACCGTACCTGTACCTGTACCTGCACAGGTACAGACGACTACAGAGGTACAGATACACCATCTGTACGGTTACACGAATCCAGGTTACATTCATTTCGCACCTTTTAGCTTTGGTTAAACTTGTGGAATATCGCGTACGCTGGCTCTATTGCTGATAATGAAAATTAAGCATTATTATAACGCAGTTTCATATACGCTGATGCTGATGCTGATGCCTATACAGATACGACCGCACAAATTTTTACTACCACTTGATACAGACCATTTGTGAAATAATAGTGGTAAACGAAATAATTCTACCCGGTTAGTGTACGTAGTTTGTATACAAGCCCAGCGAAATATTCGTTTGTATATTTGCAAACGTTTTGGACGTAGGTATATATATATATATATATATTTTTTTTTTTTTTTTTTTTTTTGGTTACGCCATGTACAGTAGGGTGGGTCAAAAAAA